>VZTZ01024515.1:0-25782 GCA_013400955.1 Drymodes brunneopygia | reverse complement strand
ATGGGGGATGCAGAGATCCACCCACAGCCCATGGGGGAGGTGCCCATGCCAGAGCGGGTGGATGCCTGGAGGAGACTGTGATCCAGTGGCAGACCCAGTGGAGTGAGGGGTCCTCTGCTTCCAGACTGGAGCAACCTGTCCTTGAGGACTGCACCCTGTGGAAAGAGAAGTAAAACATTGCAGGAGTTTTGGGAGGACTCTCTGCCCATGGAGCGGGGCTCACATTGCAGCAGGTGTGGTAGGGCTGCTGCTCGTGAGAGTGGACCCACGCTGGAGACTTTCACGGAGAACTGTCTCCCCTGGGAGGGACCCCACAGCCTCACAGGGGAATGATTTCTTTCCCTGTGCAGTGGAAGAAAACCTTGGGTGATGAACTGACCAAACCCTCGTCCCCTGTCTCCCTGGGCTGTTGGTGGGAAGAAGGGAGGAATACGGGGGAAAAGGGTGTTTTAAGGGCTTATTTTTACTTCTCATTATCCTTCTCTGATTTTGTTACTAATAAACTCACTTTATGCCTCTAAGAGCCTGTTTTGCCCTTGGAGTGTTTCCTCCTGGTCCCTATCTCAACTCATGAACCCTTCCTTAAATTTTTCTCTCCTCTGCCCAGGTGTGGTAGGGGAGGATGAGTGCGTGGCTTTCTTGGGTGACTGGCATTTGGCCAGTGACAAACCATGATAATTTCTAATATTTCTTTCTTGGCTCTGGTTGTGGAAAAAGTTAGTTCTCTAATTTCAATACAATAGTGAATATTCCAGAGCTCCATCTTTCATATTAAACAGCCATCTTTCTCCTTGACAATTCATGATTTACCTGACATCAACAGGCAAAAATGCAGAAGAAATTTCTGACAGCTGATTATGCTGTCATATTTTCCCCAGTAACTCAACTCATCAAAATATTAGCCAGCATTCTTATGAATCACGAAGGCAATATTCACAAGATGTAGTATCTGCAGTGAACTAATTTTGGATCATAAACTAGATAATACTTCAGGGGAATTAGGATTGTGACTGCTGTTTCACTCCTATCGTGAATAGTCTATATAACCAAATTTAGTTCTTAGAACTATATGAAACAAGTGGATAATGGCCAAGAAATCCAAATGAATATGATATGAATATGAATGGTATGATATATGAATGTGAAATTCAAATCAATATGATCAAGAACTGTACCTAAGGTAGTTTAGCAAATTATTTAATCGCATTCCTTAAGTCTTCTACACATATGCAATTGGGCAGAGAGCTCCAATCAGTAATGTATAAAACAGATTATCTTCTGATGCTTGGAGCTGAAAATCACAATTGTTGTCCACATTACTGGGAAGAGAGGATAATACAAAACACTGAAAATCTGATTTTTGCTTAAGTAACATTTTTATTGGTACAGTGATGCAAAGATTTAACAGTCATTTGCAAAACTATGTGATTGAGTGAGACAATTGAGTGAAACAATTGAACTGAGAAATGCAATACTCAGCTAATGGACAGGTGTTGGGTGAAACTCAGCTCTGTTGCAGGAAAACCAACAAGTTGTAACCAGGAGTTCTACCTTCATATTTGAGAGAGGAAAATCAGTGATTTATTATAGCTACCACGTACAAATATTTACAAGATCACTAGGGCCCTGGGTGTAACAAGTTCTGCAGTGTCCATCCTATCCCATTACTTTCCTTTCCACTTCTGGAGCTGGGCAAGGAGGTCAGGGCCTCTTGTGCTGCCACATGGCAGTGACTTCGGATAAGGTCTGGGATCAGCTTCCATGAATCTCCTTCTCCCATGAGGGCTGTGCTGCAGCTCAGCCCCTTAGCCCTGCCCGTGCCTAGGCTGTGCTGTAGGGATACTGTGATATGACCCCCCTTGGTGACCCTTGGCTTCCTGACTTGCCCTCAGACTTTGCTTGGACAGTCATCCTGGGGCAGCTCTGGTTGGACCTGCTCTGCTATCCTTGAAGAGGTCTGCAGGACTATATTCCATGTCAGTACTCTAAAGCACCCCATGCAGGGTGCGAAAATGTGTTTGAGAGAGTGTAAGAAGGTGATCCAGAAATACTGCTGATAGCACTACTCTTCACCTGTACTGAATAAGTCTGAGCCACCGGGAGGAACTGTGGTAATTTCTGTCAGCAGCTGCTGGGGAAACTGAAAAATCACTTGTTTCTCCTGCCTCTGCAGAAGCCCATGGGCAAATAGCTAAATAGTCATAAATGGAGAAACTATGAATGAAAATTTTCAAAACTTCCAAAATTCCTGTTTTGAATTTTGTTATACAAGCTTTTTTTTTTATTGTTAAGGAACAATAATTTAAGATTATTTCCCTTCCAAGGAGCAACTTTCTGCATAGCTTTACTCTTTACCCAATCTTTACTAAAAACAAATAGCCCACATATTCTGAAATTCAAGGCCAGACCTCTGAATAAGGTTGCCAGCACTCTTTGCTATTTGATTAAATGAATCATGGCTCTTGCTTCAGTGTGAAGTAGGAATAATGAGTATTTATTTCCTACAATCATCAGTTATATAAAATAACTTGAGGGTGTAGATGGTGTGATGGTCCCAAGACACTCAGCACTGGCCTGGTTTTACTCTGATTGAAGTTAGTGAGAATTTTCCAGAGTTTAACAAGAGCATCAGTAAGCTAATATAACTTCCTTTAAAAAGTCTTTTCCTTAGTACTTCTAAGATGCTTTGAAAGCCTGAAATGAAAAAAACCTTTAGAAGTGCAAAATTGCTGTATTATCATTATATTGAGACTAGTTTACTTTTTTAGAAAAACTGTTTAAAAGAAATCCTATTTTCAATGAATTGACGTGTTAGGGCTTCCTGAGAAGAATGGTGTAAGTAAAGTTTAATTTAGAAGTCACAGGTTAATATTTCTGGTTTTAGATAAAATGCGGTTATACATATTATTCTTTATTTTGCGTGCAGAAAAAACTTGTAATCTCATATAAACTGCTGAACATAAATACTGCTCTTTTTTTCTTAACCAAGTAATTTGTTTACATCAGCAATAACAATTTTTTTTCAATGAGAATTAAAATAAATGCCGTGTTGCAATTTCAGAGATGATCAATAAGTAAACATTCATGCATAATGTCAAAAACACCATTTGGATTTCTGAATGTCTGAAGAAAGCACAAGGAAATATTTCTTTCATCTATAATGATGCTTAGAAAAAGTATTTTAAAAAATCCAAGAAGATGCTTGAAGTTCAAAAGAAGTTAAAGCCTGAGTTTTGAGATACTGCAGGTTAATATGATTGGATAATAAAACTCTCTTAGATATAAAAAAATATTAATCTGAGTTGCACTTTCTTGGACTTTTTCTCAAGTTCTAGCTATTGTCCATAACACTATTTCCAAGCGAAATTATAATCTGCTGTTAAATTTCTGTTTGCTAATATGATAGCTGGATGGAAAGGAGAAAATTGCATAACTCCAGGGCTGCTCCCTTTTATGTGAAAGGGAACTATTTTAGAGGGCTGGAGGGTTTAATCCTCTCTTAAAACACTTTCATTTAGGTATCCTTAATTGCACTCAAATACCATATGAGGTATTTATACTCAATTTTTGTGAACACGTAGTTTAAACATGAGCTAACAGCCATAATAGATAGCCTAGACTAGGATGCCACAAAATTAAACGTGAGTTCTCACTGCTTTTAGTGTGGGCACTTAATGAGAGTCACTGCAGGCCAAATGAAGATGTAGGTGTCTGTAGCTCCATGGTATAGACAGATCACCATTATTGCCGCGTTGCTGTCTTCCAGCTCTGACTTTTACTCAGGATTTAATACATGTCAAAAATGGCCATTTTTTCTCTGAAATCCCAGTGTTACTAATATCAGCTTAGCAATTTCACTTGTGTCACTCATTTGGTTTTCTCTCTTATCTTGAATGTCTTTAATTTATGAACAGTCAATATCATAACTCATTATTTATTCTAGAATTCAGATCATTTACAATTAATGCACCTACATACGTACAGATTCCCATTAAGTGAGGAGAGTGTCAGGAGAGGGACGTGAGTTTTGAAAACCAAAGTCACTTATTTAGTAGGATACCTTTAATAAGAATCCCAAGAAAACTACTAAAGAGACACCACTAGGAAGAGGTGGAATAAGCAGTTGCCATAATTCCTCGGGAAATCTGAGTTCCTTCTCAAGCTTGAATATCCATCACTATCTGCAAAGCATGGGAAGATGCAAAAGCAGATAATGGGAGAGAATTACATCTTTGTTAATATAGCCCTTAAAGTTTTAGTTAGCAGCAGCAGGAACCTCTCTGAAGTTTTGTCTCATCTCCTACTTCTCCTTTTCTCCCTTAGCAGCAGGGATGAGAGTTGTCTTCTTGCCTCCACAGCAATTTTAGAAGGCACTACAGTTTATTTAACATATGCCTGTCTTCTCACAGCCCTCTTCTGCCACCCACAGCTATTCCAACTTGTACCCTTTACTTTCCATTGTTCCCTACTAATTACTCTTACCACACTAGAAATCAGCTGATCTTCCTCCCACTCTTAGACGTTTTCTGTGAATTGCATTTCCGCTGTGAAACTGATCAACTTTTGTAAAGCTGAAACACAGATCATACAACAGAAGCAATAAAGACTTGTGAATATATTTCCAAGTTACAATAACTGATCTGACATAAGTAAATAAGATGTCATTGTGCCGCCAAGACTTTGTTATCAATCAGAGGGAAAGTTAAATGTGATGGAACCCAATAACACAAAATCTAAAATTTATTTACAAAGGAGGATGAGTACAAGAGTTAGATAGCATTTCCTATTCTATCTCATACATGCACACATATAAGTCTGCATGGGCTGCCCAGGTCAGACAAGGATCCAGTCCAGCTGGGATCAGCACCATGGTCTCAAGGGAGCAGGACATATGTTCCACCTGTCTGAGACGTCCAAGGCCTAGATGGCAAAGTGAGTTCAGCCTTTGGCAGTGATAAACACATCTGTGGGTGTGCTTTCCCCAAGAGGAGCTACTGTCTTCACTATTTATTGCTTTCTGTCCTAAAAATTCTGTGTAAGCCACCAGAGACATAACCCAAGGCCAATCCCTTGACTTTCTCATGTCCTAAGTGTCACAACCCATTGGTAAGAAGTGTGATATTTGTTATGAATTCTCATCAGGCTGAACAAAGACACAAGGCATGTGTCAGGGAGCTCTTATATTTTATTGTACTGTCACCTTAATTCTGGCAACCAGTCCACTGTTTATACTCAAGAGGTGTTAGCTAACAATCCCTCAAATTCTTACAGTACACTTCCACAAAAATGGTGGCTGAAAAGCCCTCAATTTTTTACAGTACACTTCTGTAAGTTCTCATGTCCCACAACAAACTCCCCAAAGGTGCTGGCTAACAAGCCAAAACACACTTCTACATTCCCCCTATTCCCACAACAGACTTCAGTACAGAACACGGGGTAGAGTATGATGGCTGTGCTTTGCCCAGCAAAGCGAGGGGGAAGAGAAAAAGAACAAAAAATATCACCAGTCCTTAGGTACCATTTTGGTCTTGCCATGTGGATGGTCTAGAGCTGGGACATTGAGACAAAGAAAGAGAAAGAGGAAAAAGAGAGCAGGGAGTCCCAATCCTCTTCCCTTTGTCATTAACCTGGCGCACATTTCTTATGTAAACTAGATTTTTTGTGCTGTTTTGTTCATGTAGACACAGCCAGCTCTTTGTGCCCTCCTCCGGGGAGTGAGTTCAGGCAGAGGACTGAGTCTCAAGATGCAGCAGGACGTTGGCTTGGGACAGTGTTGCCCCAGTTTAACAGGACCTTCCCTTCCAATCCCATCTGTCCAGTTGTAACAGTGAGAATGTATGACAGAAAATACAAAGTCCTCTACACTAAGTCAATTGCCTGTTGATGACTAAATAACTGCCATCTTCTGGGGCCCTGCACTAGATGTATTACATGAATGAAAACCTGTAGGTACTTTATCTATGCATCTTTCTTTCCTAAATTATTAGAGAAAGGTGGATATAGCCCACCTCTTTAGGGTAAGCCTTCTCCATAATAATCCGTACTTTGTTAGTGATCCCAGCCCAATAATTTAATGTGATAGAGCTGGGCAGATATAGCCAAGGTCTTATTGAAATGATGCTTTTTTATAGGCTTCACCCTATGACATTCCCTGTCTAATTAATGCCATCTCCTTACATATCTGTAATTTACCTTCTTCCTCTTTGCACAATGAACTACATCTGGAAGCATAAGTGTCATAGGTGGTAGATTTTGTTTCTTTTTTTTTTTTTTGAGAATAAATTCAAACAATACAGTGAGAGCCTTAAGTTTTGTCTAGATTTTAGCATGTAATGGGTATACATGACTGAGAATAGATGTCAGTTCTTAAACAAGTAGTAGCACTGAAAATTATCGCAGGGTAGAGGCTACAACCTGCAAAAAGAGAAGTTAAAATATTTTTCCTCAGTTTTTAATAGAAGGTGGAATTATTTGTTCTCATTTGAGTTCAGGGGCATAAGAAAAGTGTCAGAAAATTATGAATGTCTAGTTATCCCAGTCTATTCAATATATAAAATGATAACCTTCATCTAATACAGAAAAACAAATGATTGAAATATCGACACTATAAAAGCAGATGAAAAGCCATATACTTTTAACTGATGTCTTGGTACCATCATACCCCCTGTAAAAATGGAGGAAAGTGTTAGGCAGCTATAATCTAGTGGGTGGGAGAACATTAAAAGGATAGAATAAGCAACAGTCAATCCTTATGTCTATGAATTTGGAAATATTTATTTCTGTGACTAGTAGTCTTCTTACCATTTTTACTACCTCTTCTTCTTGCCCCTATTCACTCACTCAGAATTATCTGTCTCATCTTTAATGTGTCTCATCTCTCTTGCACTCATGTTTTTCAACTAATTTTTGGTTTTCTTCTTTTTTCTCATTCCTCATCTTTAATCGATAGAACAGCATAAAGAACACAAGGCAGAAAGAAGTCATTCTGTTGAACTTCAGAAAGAGCACATCACGTCAAGGTGAAAATCAGTGTTCTGTTCCTGAAACTGTATACAAAAAGATGTTGAGAAAAGAATATGAACAGGATAATAACTATACTCCCCAGCATTACATCATCATCCAAATACCTCCAGTTCAAGAGATTACATTACCTCAATGTATTTTCCTTTTAGAAGTGCAGAGGTACCATACCATGTATTCTCTAAGCAGTGTTAACTTTTTACTATCTGCAGCAAGTTCTAAGGCCTTGTGTGAACAAATTTTCCTGTTTTGTTTGGTTTGGTGTTTTTGTTTTGTTTTTGTTTGTTTGTTTGGTTTGGTTGGTTTTGTTTGGTTTTATTTAAGCCTTGAATTGTATATTATTGAAGTACAAAAAGAATGATTCATACACTACCTGGAAACTAGAAAAAATAATGAGGAGACAGGGTTTCAGCTGCTAAGGTTTAGGATTTAGGAAAGAGTTTGGGAAAACCATGTCACTGTAACCTGTAGTCTGCTGATAGTTTCTTTGTGGTGGTGATGGGTTTTTTTCTTATTCCTAAGACCTCTCTTAGATTGAATATGTCTGTGAAAGCAACCTGAGGTTGCTGGCAAAATAGTTGAAGTTTAGTTTTGCTATTTATACTCATACATATTCTATTTGGCATCTGTCTTAACATTCCTTCTCATTTCAGAAGGCAGTAACTGTTAATAGGCGTGCATGACACATGGGTAATCTCTTCTGAAATTAACTCTTTAAATTCATTGCAACATGAAGTTACCATTTATAACAGTTAACTCGTGGTTGCAATTGCATAGACTTCTATTTTAATACATTTCTTGATAAAATTTTCCTAAACTTCAGAAATTTTAATCTAACATGTCTCGCTGGTTTTTTTCATGGCAACAGGAAGTTTGTTTTGCTTCATCTACAGTACAACTAGTCTATTCTGTACATGCAGGAGAAAAGAAATTCTCTATTCAGCACTCATAGTAGTTGAAATGTTCTAAATTTGCAAGTATGTCTATTTAAGTGGAAATGAGTCCAAGTTATTTTGTATTCTGTGACTCCTGCCACTGATATCTTGAAATTCAACTAGTCTTTCTCTGACTAACCTATAATGTTAAGATAAACAGTTCTCTCTTTTTCTTTTTTTTGTTGTTTGCTTGTTTTTAGAACTTTACTTCAAAAACAGAAAAATAGGAAAAACCGCAAGAAACATCAGATACCAACAAGGATGAAAAAAACCAGGTTAATTTTTTTTCTCTTCAGTATAATTTAACTTCTTTCATGCAGAAATTTTTTCTCCCTTTTAAAGCATCAGACATCTTCACATGTATTCCTTATTTTGAAATCTCTACTAGCAGAGACATTCCACAACCCAAAGGGATGATGCCACATTAATTTTCCAATTTTGAGATTTAAGAAATCTAAATGTTGTATTGAACCCAACTGTTTCTTTCAGGGAGCCCATACGAAGAAATGGAAACCATTACTTCAACTAGAAAATTCCAGAGAAAGCAAGTTGAATTTCAAGGTAATGACTGCAGTTCTGTTGCAATCCAAATGAATCTCATAGAAACTCCTAAGTATTACTTTCCAATAGATATAAAAAATATGTAATTCACTGACATTTAATATTTTCTTTAAGTTCATAAGTTTTCAAGTATTAAAATTTAATTGAGACATGCTGCATTCATACTCCCACAGAGACTTGACTGTATTTATTTAATTCTTCCACTTTCATTCACTTAAGACCACCTGAGAACTCTCACTCTGTATGCTTTGCAGAGGATATAGCAATAATATATTTTTAAAATCTCAGTGGTGACTACAAACAGTTTACAGGACTTTGAAATTAATGATCTGAAGCTGAAATTCTTAGATCCAACCATGTTAATATTTATTCATACCTTTCATACCATCATTAATGCAATGGAGCACAGTCAAACAGATACCCAGTTTCTAAGATTCAACTCTTGAAGAACTAACAAGAAAGTCAGACTTATTCTCTTTGGAAATGAAGAAACCTTGTAATGTCCCAATTAAAGCACTGCTCTTTCAAAGATGATAAATAACACTGATCCAAGTAAGGATTAACAATTGCAAAGAACATAGTGATCTCAAAGAGTAGTAAAAATCCAAAAATAATTTGTGGTAAAATATTTTCTTCCTTCAAATGTCAATGTTATACTTAGGAAACAAATGAAAGATATACTTTTTACATCTATATTCAGAAAATATTCAGGAATTAAAATTATCTAAAATGTAGGTAGGTTTTAGGGTTTTTTTTCACATAACCAATAATAAAAAGAAAGTTGTTAAGCTTAGTCATGTACTGAAAATAGCATAAGCAGATTCTGGTGCTCCTTTAAGGCTTTGCTTAAGAGAGCATTCCAGAGCTGGTCACACCAACCAGACTGAGCAGTGAAAAGACCCACTGTTCAGAAAGGCATCAAAGTATTTTTGATTTAGCAAAGATCTTTGTGTAATAATGGATTTCAGGTACCGCAAATATGATTAAAATGTTCCTTTCATGTTTTTCTCCCCATAACTCTGAGAAGCAAATTTTGGGATGTTTCTATCTTGAAAGCCTTAGGATAGTGCCATAAGGAATGAGGGATTTTTCCCAGACACATCCTGGATATTGTTATGAAATTTTTAGATTGAGAAGAGAGCTAAGTATTCTTTCAAGAATTTAATGAGATTTCAAATTCCTTCAGGTAGTGCTCTTAACATGTTAATCTACATATTTAAACAGATTCACTAATTAATTATCAATTTAAATGCCCCTAAATTGTAGGGAGGTGGCCAGTTCCAGTCATTTCAAAGAGCTGAAAGAAAAAATATCAGCTAGGATGTACAAGTTCAAAATGGTCATAAACCAGGAAATTATTTCACAAACCAGCTTCATACCCCTTTATTTTATAGGTGAGAAAGTTCAACATTATTTTTAGACAGAAATAGCTTTTTCAGCAATAAGAATACTGCAGATTACTTCACCTGGGAAACTTTGGCAAGGACTTCAGAAGCAAACCTGGTGGGTCAATTAAATGTAAGTGCTATGCTGAACCTGTCCATTGAGGGAGGAAATCCTAAGAGCAACTTCTCCAATACAATGAAAATGGAAAATTGATTTACAGACTAAATGTTTCAGTTCTTATAAATAGAGTTATAACGAGGGTCTATAGAATGTCAGATAAAGAAACAAAGGACTGAATGGAGGAACAGATAACACTGCAGTATAAATGAAGTATAATTGTTCAATCAATAGTTTGCTTTAAAGGTTTAAGCAAGATTTCATTAGACATAGATCAAACAGGTGTCTCTTTGTACTGAGAGCAGTGAACTGCAGGTTTACGGTGGGAAAACATTTGGTCAGAAAAGAGTTAAAAAGATTAAAAGCTACTAAAATGCACTGAAGCAGCTCATGGTAATGAATAGTTTTTAGCACCAGCTAAATAGTATCCTTTCTCTTTCTTTCCCTCTTCCTGCCTGCCCTACTTCTATGTCAGCAAAGATAGCCACTGAGGTAAGTTGGTCGCCACAAAAAGCTTTCCATTTGCAGGTATTGTTATAACATAGCAGGTGTCATTCTTTAGGTATGAAGCAGCTGCTGCTAAGATTAAAATCCAGAAAATGAGTACCAACGCATTCAGGGTCAATGCACTGCATACAAATAGGTATTTGCCTATAGGACCATTCCCCAAGTATCAGTGCAAACATTTTTAACTGGGTTAAACAGCCCTCCTCCTGCTTTTAAGAGGTTCAGCAATCTAATCAGGGAGCAACAGCAACACTGTGATTTACAGCACACTTTAAAAAGCAGATACTCAAACAAATAATGGGAACAGACATGATTGCTCTCTATAAATACTCCAGGAATGAGCGCAGCAGCAAAATACCCAGGAGGAGAAAGAACTTTTTAAACTAAAGGACAATGTTGGCAATTGGCAATAAATAAATTTAGACTGGGAATCAGGAGATTGCTAACTATTAGAAGAGTCAGATTATGGAACAAACTCCCAGAGGGAGTAGAGAAGGAAAAATGTCTGCTATATTTAAAGACACATACAAAAAAATCTGTGAAAGCTATTGGAGAATTACAGGAGATTAGGCCAGTTTGCCCAGATTCTTTGCAGTCTTATGTCATATGTTAACAAGCATGATGAAGAGATGAACAGCAGTCCATAGGGTGATACCAATTTTCATCTCTTCCAGTTGGCTGGAAATGGCATTTTAACTCGGAAAAATTGCCATATTCACTGAATAAAATGTGTTGCATATAGTTTGAAATCTGAAGTGAAGAATAATTTGATTCCATAGGCCTATTTCCCACCACATCCATCATATATTTCAGAATAGGATATGTAAATGAACTGAAGTTTATACCTACTCCTTCGGCTGGATGGAATGATTTATTGAGGGCACAAATCCACATAGTCCCTCAAGAGTATCTGGTAAGTCCCCTAAGTACAGCATTGCTTAGCCTCCTTACCATTTTCTAAAAGAAATCAGCTGCAAGACGTGTTAGAAATCCTGACACCAACTTAACTCACTGCTGGAATATCCACAGACTTGAATAGATTTTCCATCCCACTTAGAGCTTCCCAGGGCAGTAGTTTAATTGCATATCAAGTTTTTCAAGCCATTGAAGGAAGGTTTTGCACATTAGATTCAACAACTGCAAAGTGCTGTGCTAGATTTACTTGTCTAAAAGTCAAGCCTTCCTTTTTAGTTGATTTATGTTTCAGCACAAAACCTAAAGAAATGAAAAGAAAATCATAAGTGCATACCATTTCAAATGTTTGATAGAAATATAGAACATGAAATTCGAGAAACAGTGGTAGTCCATCAATAGACAATGCTACTCCAAAATCAACTTAAATAGCAAGGGTACTTCTAATGTGATGGATTAAAATCCAGCACTAATGAATTTATTATAATGTGCTTTGCAGAAAAATGTCAATAAGTGATCTCAAAGCAATTTTTGCTGACAGACAGTGCAATGAAGAGCACTGATATTTTAAATGACCATTGGCATTTCATTTAGAAAAATTTAAGACATAACAATAAGCCTTATTAGAAGGACAGTTTGTCTAAATCTCTGAGATTACTCCTCAGTGGCAGTAAAACTTTACTTAATTTTCACGTCCTCTGAAATGGATAATGTTGTTATTAATTTTTATTAGCGAAATCCATACAGAACTGAAAAAAACTCTCTATCCCATTGTGCTATGGACAGTACAGACACCCAGTTCTGTCTCGACACTTGGATGGAGTAAAAATTAAAAAAAAAGAAATTTCCTACCTTTCCAAGAGACAATCAGCTAATCATTATCTAATGACACAAGACTGCTTCTCTCCATCTGTATCCTTGCAGTCTTTTATGTACTTAACCTTCTTTCTTGACGTTTCTTTTAAACCCACAAATACTTATCCTGGGAAGAAGGGAAGTAGAGATTGTTCTCAAATTACTGCTTCTAAAATCCACATCCCTTTGGTCAAGTACAACAGTCTAATGGTTCCTTATACCCTTGAAAACCCTTGAATGGATTTCATATCTGGCAACATACTATGATGACTGCACAGAGTATTTGTGGGAAAAAAAAAAAAAGCCAAGCTGAACCAGAAACCAAGGAAGAGGATAGAAATCATCATTCCAATGGGAGGGGAAGTACTCTGTTCAGTCACTTAAAGGGAACTATTAGGCTGAGATTTTCAAGGCTGAGAACCTCCTGCTATAAAGGAAAAGGTGGTGAAGAGGAAAATAAACATTTCCTTCATTCTGTAAAATAGGATATATATGATCAACACTCACAGTCCAGAAACACTTCTCAGAACCCAATTCTTCAGTTGGTGAATAAGCTAATAAGTCAGCTATGAAAACGTGCTATTTTTTTCTTTCTTTCTTTCTTTCATCTGTTCGGATTCTTATATTTCACTACATCACAATTATGTATCAGAATCAAAAGAGAACAATATTACCTGGAGCAGCCTAGATTGTATTGCCAAAGGTTTCTTCCAGGGCAATGAAAAACTCTGAATTTTGAGACCATTAGCCTTAGTCTTTCTGTTTGGTAAACATATAGCCATCAGATGACTAAAAAACAGATCTATTTAAAAGATAGATTATCATGGTAATTTAAACCTTTAAACCCACTCAAAGGGTTTTGCATTAATTTTTTGACTGGTTTATGTCAATTTTAAGGTAAGCAGTCTAGCTCCATTTTTGAGAGGTTTTGTCCTGTGCATTACTGGATAGAATCCCTTGTAATATTTAGTTAGAAGAGCACTGAGATGCTCTGTCACCACAGATCTTAGCAGAAGATAATTGTTTCTAAGATTCTGAGAATATGGAATTTGAGATATATTTTAAAACTCAGACTAGAAGTCAAAGTCCAATAGAAATGGGCTTAGCATAGTTTAAGTAGTGGTAAGACAATGAGAGAGTATGGGAAACTAGGATTTAGACAAATTATTTTATTTTATCAACCATAGCTTTCAATTTGTCTTATGCAAACTGTTTTAGATAAGGATTTACAGTTATTAAATCCTTTCTTGATATTTTCACTTAGGCTAGTCTCTTGTCATGTACTTACTCAATGCCTAAACAAATAACCTGGGTAGAAAACACAGTCAAGCTGAATGTGATTGAAATATTTTCTTAATCAGAAAAGAGTACTAGCTTAAACTCTGGAAAAAGACTGAACCTTTATCTCCCACAAGCCGAGTGACAGCCTAATTTCCATATTTCTGGGTTCTGTTAGATGTTGTCTGTTCTATCACTACCATTTTGTGGTGTCTTGACAACTAGATGTACCTGGAGAAATCTGTTGACCAGACAAAATAAATATTCAAGTATTGCTCTTTAGAGGAACAGGAACATCTCTTTAAAAGTCTGAGCATTTTCCAGAGCTAAGTAGGCTCTGAGAAGTAGTTATGAGAAATTTTCATTTCCTTAATAATGGCAACTTTATCATTACTTGTATTAAATGATGCCCTAGGATTATTTAAATGGTATCATTGGAAAAAGCATACAAAACATTTATTAGTCAGTCTGCCAGGTGCTTCTTTCAAACACATGGATGCCATCCCCACCTGTGAAGAATTTCTGAGAACTTGTTGACAAAAATAAAGCCCTAATTAGGTTATACTGTGGATATGTAAAACAAACTACAACAATTTAGCAACTAAAAAAAATAATGATTTTTGTTTTGACACTGCACATTACTAGGAAAAACATCTGTGTATCTCATTTTTTTGCAATGAGCAGCTAATGGCTGAAACATAAATCATCCAATTAAAAAGAAAAAGTGATAATGAGGGTAGTACTTGGCTTCCAACTTATTTTAGTCATTCTTTAGAGTTTTTTCTCCTTCAATACTGATTACAAAGGTGCACTGCATTGCTGCTGAGCTATAATCAGTTTAGCATTTTTAGTTTTTAATAACAGTTTCTGTATTCATTTCAGTTAGTGATGATGATCCCAGCATGTTATAATAATTTGCATCACACTTCCAAATGAGAATTGATTTTGTTTGCATGGGTAATTTCTCAGCAATTCCCCTTAATTTCAAGATGAATGTGTTTTTCAATTTTTCCAATTATGTAAAAAACAAACAAACAACCCCTCCCTGTGGAAACTCTCAGAGTTCCTGAGACCTTTATATCAATCTGTTTTCAATTAATTGTCTTTAACTCTGTTGGAGATTGTTACGCACCAGCAGGATACGCTGAGGCTTCGGAGTCTCTTTCCTCAGGGATTTTAAAAACTTGCTTTTTAAACCAAGACACAGCCCTGGTCAACCTGCTCCTGCTTTGAACCAGATCAGGATGACCTGATGACCTTTGAACAACAGGATGACCTCAAGACCTCCCACCCAAACTGAATCTTTCCATGACTTTATGAAAACAGTCATTAATCAGATTATATGTCGAGACCATTGTACATTGAAATTTACAGGGAAACAATTTTCACAATTCAGTCAAACAGGAATACAACAAAAAGTGTTTTAAAATATCTACATTTTTAAAAGTTTTAAGGTCTATGTCTCATTTGTGCATGTGGGTTTTTGCATACATAGATCCATGTATGCATATTTCTTGTCGATACATGTATTTTTATACATTCTCTTATGTTAAAACATCCCTTTTTATACACCAGATTTTGGTGCTTTATACACTCATATTTTTGAAAGATCTTGATATTTGTATTTTATTTCCAGTTCATTCTAATTATATTTCAGTGTGATTTAATTAATTTAGACATCATCATCATCATCATCATCATCATCATCATCACCATCAAAAGTAAAGGCTGACACAATGAAGACTGAAACCAGAATTAGTCCACAAATGAATAGTTTTGATTAAGAAAAACAAATAGCCTATGCAAAAAAGGATAATATTTTATTTCCTTTAGAAAAGCACTTTGTTGACTGAATTTCTTTTATACTTTGACTTCTTAGTTATTCTAAATAAAATGATCAGGAAATTTCTGGTTCCCATAATGCCAGTATAAACTCAATGTAAAACAAAGTTACAGCTGCTGGTGTATTTATTCAAAACCAAATATGACTCATTTATACACCTAATTATAGAGAAAATAATGTTGTTTTTGTGGTGAATTTCATCCTATCACCATCTGCTTCATATTTCAGAACAGGTTTTTAATCCAGAAGGTGCTTTTACTTGGAGTGATGACAAATCAATCTATATCTTTATTACAGGACATATTAATTGCATTACAGCCTTAATACATTGGACTATCATATGATATCCAATTCTTCTTTCTTGCTTACATAAAATTCATGCTGTCTTTAAGTTCATTACAAACAAAATACCTCTGGAAATCACAACCAGCACATCATACAACATACATTATTGAAAGCACAATCTGTTCCTGGATACTGTCATATGAAATATTTCCTAAAACTTGATTTTGAACTACCGGAATAGATGTTTTTACATGAAGTGAGGCACTTAATGAGTGGCTAAATTCTGAGCAGCTTCAATGCCCCAAAAGATTTTTTTAAAGCATTTTCCATTCTTCCCTGGAGTCTATGTCAGATGATTATTATGCTTAGGGATGAAAAGATACTTGTCTCTGCCAAACTATCTGGTTCAGCAAGTAATGTTCAATGTAATTCAACTGCTGTCTGTAGGAGAGCACTTTCATTCTTTTCTTTCTTCTTTCTCTTATTAAAAACTAAACAATAATACAAATCCATTTTAAAAGAATTGGCTACTTGGGACACATTTTACATAGTTTTTCCAGGGCAAGCTCTAATTTCAGACTGTAACTTTCCCAGCTTCAAGCTGATGAAGATACTGTGCTCCTCAGAATGTGAACCTGCACCAGTTTTGTTCTAGAAGTAATTTCCAGCTCAAGGTGTTGGGGAGGGAAACTCTCAGGAATGTAGATTATTTTAGATGTTAGAGATAATCATATTTTCTTGAATTGTGAAACCATTTGCTTAAAAAAAGCTAAGACACTCTTAATTTAAAAGTGGAAGAGATAATCCTACTTGAGCCTGATGAGACCTGAAGTCTTTATCGGCTGCATTGCTGGTAGAGAGCTATGGGGTGGAAAGGGTTAATTTACTTGCTTCATTTCAAGCAAACTAAGCTTGCAAAAGGGCCTTCAAGAGAATCTGCTCACATAACTGTGTACTGGACTTCTGTCAGCTGTGCCACATTTGTCAGGCACCTGCAACTTAAGTCCGGGCAGCACAGGTAGAATCAAATGGATGCTGCAGAGATTATATTTTATCATGTTCTGCTTTAAGCATCTGCCTAGCATTTCAGGTGCATCAATCCTACCTTCTAGAGAGGCTGCTTTCCTACTCATTCAAGATAAATTCAAGGAAAAAACATTGGCTGCTGTACACATGTCACTGCAATTAGGGAAGAGACTCTCTTCCTCTCTCACACACATCTAGGTATGCATGTGAATGTAAAATGGATTATTTGATTTAGCACCTGAAACATTAACCTTTGATAAAGCCTCACAAGAAATTAAACTATGGGTTTCAGGATAATAATAAATAAAACTATGCCACAAACCTAAGATCTGGTCCATCCACTTTCTCATCCCTATCTCTAAAGAAGATATAGGTCTTCTCACACAGCTGTTATATTCATATATTTTAGAATTTTTGCCATTTCCTTACCCTGCCCTTGGTAGTATAGAATAACCTCTTAGACATGCTCACATCCATGCCCCCTCAGCTACTATAAAAAATTAACTCTGTAACAGGTTCACAAGGTCACTTTCAGAAGCAAGAGTAATCCTAAGTATTCAAGCTTACAGAGTATCAAGTAGGAATAAACAGTTAAATGCTCTTAGTAAACAGGCCAGAGCCTGTGCTTAAGATGAACATAGAAATTCACAGAAATTCCCTGTTCTCTGACTAGAGAAAAATGCTTTTTCTACCTGTAACTTTGGAGCTTCCTGAATCACAAACGTGAGAGAGACCTGTAAGGCACCTCAGAGATTCTCCAGATTATTTGAGGCCCTGCATTTGTTCCATTGACCATAACCTCCTTGGATTGTGGGGTTTGGGAAAAAGGCTTTCCTCTAATTTCCTATCATTACCAATTATAATACTTTACTTAATTCATGCACTGGTCTTCTGTCAAGACATTTAGATAGATAAAAAATTAATTTAGACATTGATCAACTGAATGAAATCTAAAGTATTCTATTGGTTCTTCACCAAAGAGAATTAACTGAGAAATTGCATAAGATAATAAAACTGTCAGAAATAAAAGCATTCCATCACAATTCATCTAGAATTACTCTGGGTTTTTAAAGGACAATTATCTCCAAGAAAAAAAAGAAAGGAAGAAAAAAATCTTTAAGAGATATTATTATTCACATGATCTGGGAAAATGATTAAAGAATGTGGGAAAAAATCACAAAATTTTGCAAAAATTTTGTCAAAACTTGTCTAATAAAAGAGACACAGAAAAATAAAAGTCAATCTATACTTGATTTAGGATATATATTTATTGTTAAATCCCTTGCATTTAGAAAAACCTGTTCTTTGTAAACTTCAGTCCTTTCCAGCTCCATAACAGATTTTCTACTTAGGGAGGCAAGTATCAGTTTTCCCATAAGTTTCATCTACCCCTTAGGCTTCAATCTCTGAGACACTTTGCAATTTTTAGAGCACAGACAGAATATCATGAGGCAATCTGGCAAAAATAAAAAAAGGCATCAGTTGTAATACTTGAATAAGGAAGTGTTATAAAACTAAATTGTTCCAAAGATGTTGAGAAGAGTTTGCATTTACACAGCAAGAATGAAATAAATAGTGTTCTTGAAGGGAAATTTTTGTGTGGTACAAATTTTTATTGTTTACTTTAATGTAAAGTTGTTGTTGTTATTATTACCTTGATAGCCTTTATTCACTTAAGAAGAACATGAAAAGCAGATTTGTGGACAAAAATAACTTCTCCAGACTCTAACCATGTCTTCAGTAAAGCTGACAATCCTTTTGAGGCTGACATCACTGCTATCAAAAATTACAAAACCATGGCCAGTCTTCTGTTATCTCACATATATAAAGGAAAGAGAGAGGAGGAGAAAAGAACTTACAAGTTTTTGATTTATAATCTTGGGGTTTTTTATTTTATTTTTTTAATTTTGTTTTCACACACACACTGGAAAGTCACATCTATGTCCTTTGGCACAGAATTACAGAGTTGCAGAGAAAACCAACAAGGCTGATGAAGGTTTTGGAACGTAAGACCTATGAGGAGTGGCTGAGGCAGCTGGGATTGTTCAATCTGGAGAAAGAAGGCTCAGGGGAAAGAGACCTTTTTGCTCCGTACAGCTACCTGACAGAAGGTTGTAGTGAGGTGGTGGTTGGCTTCTTTCTTAGGGAGCTACTGATAGGACAAAGGGAAATGGCATCAAGTTGCACCACATTAGGTTGAATTTAGGAAGAATATCTTCACTGAAAGAGCGGTAAAGCATTGGAAGAGATTCCCTGGGAAGTGGAGAAGTCATCATCCCTGTGTTTAAAAGTTTTAAAAAACAGTGGATGTGGAACTTTGTAATGTTTCAGTAAGCATAGTGGTATGAAGTCAGAGGTTGGACTTGATTATCTAGAGGTCTTTTCTAGCCTTAATGATTCCATAATTCTATGAAAAGTGCTGAGCCCAAATTACACCCAATGACTTGCAAGACAAGCCTTTATCTTAGAAATGTAGCATAAACAGGGACAAAGCTGTAACTTAGGTAAGAGTTTTGGGAACATTTGTTTCACTGAAATTCCTAGAAAGTCTCAATGGAGCCACTAAAAATAAAAGTTACAGTCATAGGGAGAGGTTTTTCAAAAGTTCAATTGGTGCATAACTTTTAAAGCCAGGTTTGGAAAGGTATTTATCTGGAAAGAGACAGATTTTGTATGAGTCACTACGACTCATACAAGAATTGTGTGCTTGGCATTTTATAAACACCCACTAAGTGCTTTTGTGCAGTTTTGATGACCAGATATTACTGGACTGATTTAAAAAAAAAAAACAATAATTACAGCTCCCCTCCTGACCTTTTATCTCAGATTAGCCCAATTAAGAAAACCCAGTGTCAGACAATCTCATCACTACAGCTGTATAAAATCTAGTCTAGATTTTCCTGTCATATGTGTGTATGCATGAGTGATTATATATGCAACAATTCTGCAATTAGAATTTAGCATTGAATGCCTTTCAGTGAAATATTTCTTTTAAAGTCAAAGAGGATCTTCTTCAATCTCAAAAACATTTTTTATGTTTAGTAGTGTGTGCTGTAAACATATAATGACTTTTTTTCTCCCTCAGCTGCCATTAATGCTAGCATTAACATTCTTCAGCAGAAAATTTTAATTGAAAAGAATACTAAATCTTATTGTAGGAGTGTCTGTATGCTCATCTGAGGATACATTAATTTATTTTCATAAGTACTGTGCAATGCATCTACAGTAGAACTGGAAGGTGACATTTTCTTTTTTTTTCCGGCAAACGAGTACAGTGAATTATTAAAGGACCTAAAAGTCTAAGTGCTGAAATCCAATATTTATGTGTATATTTAAAAAAATTAATAGCTCAATTGACAATGCTTCTGTCATCTCCTGTAATTAAGAAAATGGTTATGAAAACATTATGTTCCATGGCTCTATTTCCCAACAATTTTAACTTTAATATTTCTTATTAATGTGATGTATGTCATAATAAATTCTTCCCTATCTGTTCAAAACTTCAACAAGGAAGACTTTCAAAAGGAAATTTATCAAATTATACCTTTCACTATCATTTCTCTGAAGGCGAAAAAGGAATCTGTTGCAGGCTTCTCTTTATTCCACAAGATGGAGCTCAATCCCTGTACTACAATCCTGCAACACCTTGAGAGGGGGCTTTTATCATTTCGGCTTCTCTCCTTTTATCCCTTACAGGAATAAGCGACAACCAGAATAAGCAGTGTGATGCAGTAGTCCTCTGGTTATAGATGACAGAAACATCTGCAGGAAACAGTGTTGGGATCCTACAGTGATGTATCCACAACCAAGTAGGCACTTTATAAACTTAAAATTTAAAGATAAAATGCTATTTTGTAGGAGTAACAATATGTTATTAACTAGAAGACATTTAGATCCAGAGTCCAGCACTTACTCAATAGAACAACACAATTTGCCATACAGGGAGTTTTATGCCGGGTAAATATAATGATTGCTTCTTTGATACGAAGAAAGAACTTGACTTTTTTACACAAAACTGAAGTCCAGAGTCTGAATTACACCCTCAAAACATGTACCAACTAGAGTTTTTCTCTGGATATCATGTTTCATTAGGACAAACTCAAGGGTCACCAGATTATTCTGCATGCACAAATTAAAGTGTTCTTTCACAGCAATAGCTGAGAACCACAGAATCACAATTTGCCCAGAAAGAACCTCTAGGGTCTACCTTGTCCACCTGCTACAGCGAATCAGACTGGGGACAATTTCCTATAGTTCTGGTTATTTTTAATAATGTGTCCAGCTTTCTGAAAAGTGATTAAAATCTGTAATCCTGACTGTCCAGTTAAAAATATGAGCTTTGCACTCCCAGTATTTGAACGTAACTTTTTAGTGGAAACATCTATCTTTCAATTACAGGGTAAAGTGTTGACACACTGTGAATTACTGAGCACATGTGAAACATGTGGAAGTAGATCAAACTGAGATGGAAAGCTTTTAGATTTCAATAAAGGACCTACCTAAAAACCTGCCCAATTATGCATGCTGCTTTGGTACCTCTTCAGTGAAAAGAATCACATAGACAAGAAGGTTTTTAACCTTGACAATTATGTCAGTCAGAACAGATTTAGAATCCAGAAACCTCATTCAGCTGATGTACAACTAAGGCAAACTCAATCAACATTACAACTAATTTTGCAAGTTTGATATGCCTTCAGAGAACTTCCGTGCATTCTCCCTTGTTGGATTACCAGTTACTTTGGGTTCTGTGAGCACAGTGGGTGAGATCCAGAATAATCCAATTTCAGAAGCATGGAAAAAGCATAAAGTGTCAACTTTTTGGTTTTCCATGAAAGGTTTTTGATTGGCTCACAGATGCTGCAGTAACGTCTACCTATTTGTCTTGGTTTAAAAGACAGGTGTCTGCTACGGAAGGCAGGAGCCTTCCTTGGAATGGAAAAACTGCAACCCCTCTCCCTCTGAATTATTATAAATTTAAAATCAAGAGGCTCTCAGGCAAAGATATGGGAATAGGAATAACAGTTCTTTACTAATATCTAAAATAAAGCTAACAAATAATAACAACTATGGCATTAATTAANGCCCTCCGCCCTGTTGAGGAGAAAGGCTTTGGCCATGTGCTTTGTTCTCTTAAGTACTCAGTCATTAACAGCTCATGGGAGAAAAATTCCTGAAGATAAAGAAAAAGAAAGAAAGCCCCCCCAAAAAAACCAAGATCCAAACTCCGACACTATTCCACAGCACTTTTGTATGTCCACATCCATGTTCAGAATAGATATACCATGTAAACTTCTCACACTGTAGTACTATAGCCACCACCTTTATATTTCTACAGACTCAAGATACTTAATGTTTCCTGTTTTTCTTTGTAGTTCTTTTCAAACTAGTATAAATTCGGATTCCCACACCCATAGTTTTCAACAAGCTCTCTGATATTTTACTCCTTCACAAGTGCCATCCTGCACACCTATTATTCCCATCACACTTATCAATCCTCCTAAGAACCTTCACCACTCATGGGCTGTTTTGCCATTTCTGTGGCCATTTCTATTGTTATCCTTTTCCTTTCTCTCGGACATTTCCTCCATCCTTAGAATAAAATGTAATAAAATAAAATGGAACAAAAATACAGCCATTCACAGCACTTTTACTGACGTACAATCTTCTGTTTGATGGAAACCTGAAATATTTTATCTTTTCATTTCACCAACCCACTATAGACCAGATCAGGTTGTTGGTACTGTGACACTCCCCTCATCATTCCCTGCAAACCCTCTCAATTCTCCTTTCATTTTCAACACTTGCAGGAAGTCTCCTCTCTTCTTTACAACAGCTGCCATGTCCTATCACTGCCAATCATCTCACTACATTTCAGTTTTCCTCTTTAATTTCAGCTTCAATCTCTCTGCTTCCCTCAGCATCCTGCACTTTTCCTTGGCTTCTTTGTTTAATGATCCATTTGATCACTTTCACTTCCTTTGCCCTGATGCTTTACTTCAGCTCTCTGACTTGCCAAAATGTTCATCCTCTAATTTTCTTACTTTCATTAAGCGTCTCTCTCTTTTTCTGTCTGACTTTTCTCTTGCTGTTTCATCATTCTAGCTACCAGCTATTCTCTCTCATCACTGATCATCAGGCTTCACCATCTTCCCTTGTGACACTGAAGGCAGTTCCTTTTGACAGCACTGATACGTGCCTTCTGATTACACCCTGTTGGATTTTTCTTTTTCATTTGATGGAACTGATAGGCATTTTTTGAATATGCCTAATCATTTAGGTTCCTCAGAATAGGCCCCCTCTTTGAGCCCCAGGGTTCAGAAAAGAGTGTGTTCACTTGGAATACATGAAACATTTTTTTCAATTTTTTCTTTTGATGTTTATCTTTTTGTAGATCATTCTCTTCGCTTTGCCTTAGATGTCAGATTCTAGAAAGAGTGATGTTTTAAATCCAAATGAGAAAGATCATGCAGACAATTGTTTACAGCTTCTGGCCTTGATGCATGCACTATATAATGGTGAAAAGACTATCAGATCAAAGCAATAAAGTTTCCTTCCTACTCAGTTGAGTATCCCGCTTTCTGGATTACACAGCATTTTTTCCCCAACTTTCTCACATCTACACTGGTTTATTTAATTTCCCAATGCTAAGCAGAACAACCTTAAATGTAGATGAAAATATCTTCTATAAATAAAACCAGCACACCACAGAGTACCTTTCTCTGTATTAGTTCATGAATGCTTAATGAGATAATTAGAAATTTCCCATAGAAAGTGAGAAATTTGGGTGCACAATGACTCAAGGGAGAAAGGAAATAAATGAAAGACTCAGTGGGATAAAAGGGAATCTTGAACTGAGTAATACTGTCCTTAGATTCCTAATTCTCAGGGAATGTTATAGGGTGAGCTAGACTCAATTCAATCAATTGCACTAAGTGGGTCCCATAAAGTGAAAAAAAATCAAATGCTTTCTGTCAATCTGATAGTTCAATTTTGAGATTGCAAACTTCTTCCAACAGAGAAATTCTTCAATAGACATAATTGAAGGTGGTGTCTGATTGCATCCATGTAGAGTTAATGAAAGAAAAAATTATGTTATGAACATTGGAAAATAAGAACTTTCTCTTATAGTAAGAACTGGCATATTTGGTTGATATGGGAAGCCATGAATAAAAAAAGAGGAAGATAGGTATTAGTATTTCAAAATAGTTTAAATATCCCTTTAATGCATTTTATCCATGTTTAAAAGTGAAAGGAAAATGGACTTACCCAACAGAACAAGTCAGAAGAAAATTATTTAAGAAAGAAGTAAATTAAGCCCACATTTGCCCACATAGTATTGGTTACCTAAATGGCTGCAAAACTCTTATGATGTGTGTGCTATGACTGTGTACTGTTACCTTGATTAGCCACTTTTCTTGCAGTCATAAAAAAATATAGCTCAAAATAGTGTCAGAATGAAATATAATTTGATTTTTTTCATTATTTCTCTCTCTTGAATTCGTTGCCTTTCTGTGATTTTTTTCGCAAAGTCCAGAAGCATCAGAAAATGGAATAAAGGGGTTTGAAATGTCTTGTTTGTAATTCTTGGTGTTTCATTCATTACTGAATACAACTTGAATTTTAACATGTCTCAACAAAAACAGAAACATTCTCAGCTCTATGACAAAGCTTTTAGCCTTGAGTGGGATTAAGTATCTCTTAAATGGAAGGAGGCTTATTTGAAGGCAGCTCAGGAGCAGATAGATTCATATCTCACATTCCTGCATCAAAATCTGACTTAATTCCATTTCATATTCATCAAGGCAAAACAAACAAAAAACCAAGCAAAATATGTCTTTGGCAGCACATTTTAGCTCTAATAAATTAGTTCATAGCTAGGCAGTGCAGTGAAAAGCTCCCCCAGTATTAGGCATAGGACTGAAAAGATACAACCTTCAGTCCTCCAGTCTTTACTCTCATAAGCACACTTAGATGTTGTTTTGCCCAAAGTATTTTTCACATCTGTTACTGCACATAATGCAGAACACTGTCTTGGTGGAAAGAGTGAAGGCACAGGAATGGAAGAGACAGAGGGAGTAGTCCTTACTGCAGGGGCCTCAGCTTTATAGAGAAATCCCACTATTAAGGTGTTTTAATAATAGCATGACAGTTCCCCAACATTTTTCACTCAAAGGGGTGTTGTGTCAGAATTAATTTGATTAACAAGCACATACTAAGATTTGCTAGAGCTGAAACACTCCAAAATGGTGGTGGCTGCCTGCTCATCAGTCACAATGCCTCAAGGTGTGCCCTTTGATACAGTTTTATACTTCTCAGCAGACCTCCAACTGCTTTTGTTACCAATGTATGAATAAAAGCAGCAGAAACCACAATGAATGACCTTTCTTTTGGCCACTGCTTACAATGACTTTATATGCTTGAAAAATTTCAGAATCATTCACTGCTGAATTTAAACCACACAACAGAAAAAGTCAGGGAGAGGAAAAAAAAAGAAAACACTGTCATTTCATCCCTTTTCATGTGAATGGGACTCTTTGTTCCAAAGTTACCAAAGTCACGACAGTCAAGATAATAATTACAAATTTTAATTGAGTATTCTAAAATTAAAATAAGGTGAAGAATCCCTAATGAATTGTGCTACTGCCTTCAGGAACACAGTGGAGAATTTAAGAGGTGTAGAAGCTTTTGGAGGATTTATATATTTGTATTTTCAATATTATAGTAACAGACACATCTGGACATACTGATAATACTGAATTTTTTAGCATGTGTTGGTTTCATTCTCCCTGTATGTTTCAGCTGCCTGTGTGGTGCCTGAAAAGCATAAAACAAAATACTGTGAATCCCTATGAATGAGATGAAGAAAGATAAATAGAAACATACATGAATGAGTAAAGAAAAAATTAATAAGGAATTTGACTGTTTATGCAAACATATAATGAATATTGATGTTCTTGTGTGAAGGAAACAGAAAATTTTTTCTTGGTTTTATGATCATCCTGTTGGATCTAGATTTCTTTCTTCTCAGGAACACAACATATGTGAATTGGGATTTTT
>VZTZ01024480.1:0-10077 GCA_013400955.1 Drymodes brunneopygia | reverse complement strand
ATTGTAACCTAAGACATTGGGTCAGATGTATAGAAGAAAGTACAACACTGAAGTAAAAGCTAGCATTGGTATTTCAACCTATGTTCCAATTAGTTGCCATGTCGATGAGTAATATGATATCCAGATAAGGCCAGAATCCTCAGTTTGCTCAAATAACTCCTGAAAGAGCCAGAAAAAGGATGCAAAGCAGGTTGATTCATCTGCAGAGAAGTATAATTCCTTTATACTTCTGATAAAAGCAGAACCAGTGCGATTGAGCTCAGCTTGGTATATGAACGAACAACCTTGAAATTCAAGTTTGTAGCTAAGTAATTGTACCCATTTACATTAAATTTGAAGGCATACAAGGTAAGAGTAGCAGTCAGGAAGAACTACTTCAGACTACTGCAGGTGACCTGGTTTCAGCCAGGGCAGGGTTAATTTTTTTTGCAGTAGCTGGCAGGGGGCGTGGCTGAGGGGGCATGGCCGGGACCCAGATGTTCTTTTATATCATGTCACATCATTGGTGGAGGTGGGGGAAAGGGTTTCTTGATTTTGAGGAGAAGGGCATTCTTTCTGTTCAGGGAAATCGGGTGGGGGGAAGTTGTCTGCCATTGTTCATTGTCTCAGGCTCCCTGGTGAGCATTTTTGCATGTGAATTACTCTTTTGCACACTTTTGTTATTAATTTTTTTGCTGTTACTGTTTAATTTCTTATCTCATTGCTGTTTCCAGTAAATTGTTCTTATCTCAACCCATAATCTTTGCCTTTTGTGCCTCCAGTTTTCAACTCCATCATGCTGCAGGGATATCTTGAAAGAAAGTGGGAGGAAACTTGTACAATTGTGCGACTAAAAGCAACTCTTAAAGCTCTAACACGATGCAGTATTGTCTACAAGTACCAAGGAAAAAATGAGGGAAAATTAAAATTAATTTCTTTCCTGTATTTAAGCATGTCATAAATTATATCCCTAATTTTAAGTGGCAGATCTGACTTAACTTTAGAAGAAATTTGTGTGGCAGATAAGTGATCACCCATAAGTGGCATACCAGGGAAGAGAAGACAAGATCTATGGTAGACAGACAGTTGTCTTTTTAGTGAGAACTTGAGGCAGACAAGAAAAGTCTCATAGAATAAGTTGGCGGCCTTTGCTCACTTTGTTCACTTTTGCTCTCTGACAATTCACGGAAAGCACTTTGGGAAATGTACAGCTGGCATAAAGACAAAAACAAGTTATGAAAGCTTCGTGTGAACAGCGCCTGATCGGAGTGCTAATTGGTCAAGGGGACATGTGAACAGCAATACAGGAGGTGGCACGCGGCCAATGTGTGTTTTGGTTTACAAAAATGCTAACAAGTATAATTTCAGCCAGAGTATTTTTAGCACAGTATAAAAGCCTAGCATAGTCGTACAGTATATAAGGCCTTGTATGCTGGTAATAAACTTGATTCTCTTCTGAACAAGCAAGAATGTCCATGTCTCCATTGCTACAAGAACTGGAGAGCAGATAAAGATACTTGAAGAAAAAGAAAGTAGAGAACTTCAAGACAAAGCAATTTTTCTACTGTGAGACATCACTTTCTACTTAGACCCTTCTAGTATCTACCTTCATGTGAATTATGAATAACTTATTTTTCAGCTTCACCCCTCCTTTTTAAGGTCTTGAAGTTCAATAGTATTAACTGAATAGAGAAATGGATAATAAATAACCTTCTGATGGGTCCTCATGTATGCCAGTAGTCACACAGCACCTTCTTATTTTTAAGCCTCCCTAAAAATAAGTCATGTTATTTTTCTGCAAAAACTCATCTAAAAGCTCCTCCACTTCATAAATAATATGATCATCACATGCAAGTATCTGTGGCTACAGAGATTACTGACGTTTAATCTACAAAAATGCATGCTGTGCCTCCAAGAGTTCCAGTACAGTGCTCCAGCATTCTGTCACACTCAAAAAATTGTAGCATCTACCTGGTCAGTTTGAGAACTGGATTATCTCTTACTCCTTTTGGGGAAAAATAATACCCACACATCTGCAAAAACCTAAGACCTGAGCATGGGACTTGCTTGCGTATGGAATAAGCTGAGACTACCAAAACCCAGGAACGGCAGAGTGCAGAAATTACATCCTTATTTGCATGCTAGCCATGATCCCATGATGAGATTCTTTCTTGTCTTATAAGATTAATTCTTGAAAACTTAATGTTGTTAGGCCATTTGATCAGAGCCTGTATCTCATACACACTGCACTGGATGCAAGATGTCTACGATCTAGTAAATTACAATACAGTAATAATAAGTTTGCAGCAAGTTGACAGTGTTTCAAAAATAAAAGCATAAGTACAGCCCTGTCATGGGAAACCTACCCCAGACATATATGAAGTGTCTGATCCCTAAAATAATCTGTGTTGGTAATTATAGCTTTATCTATTGTGGGATAAAATATGTTGATGTTAAAAGAGGATTATTTACCNCTGATTTGTTTTCAAACTAACACATCCACACTCATCATTCAAAATATTTTCATGCTTCTTTTTTTCAGTTACTAGCAAGCAACAATGCAAGCTTCTACTCAACATTGCTATAAAGTTCATCAGTCATTAGTGATCAGTAACTATTTCAGATTGATGATTCTGGTTCAGTCATACTATCAAGAGGATGACTGATTACTTTGACTAAAAAATTCACTGCTCGTAAAGAGGTGTTACACTGAAAGATTCAGACATCTGCACGCTACTCAAAACATGAGCTGCTTCCTGACAGAAACATATCCAAAGCATGACTTTGGAGGAGCCTCTAGTGGTGATAAAGTAGATGAGCATCTGTTAATTCATAATCAGAAGTATAAGCTAATGTTGGAAAACATACCAGTTTAATTTTTTTATATATAACTTTAGCCAGGTTTTTTCACCTTTGCCTCAAGGGAAGAGAACTAAAGCTTCTTTCCAGGACATTGTTTTTCTAGGTGAGGTCAGAAGAACTTAACATCTCAGTAGACTGGGAGTAGCACAGAAGATACACAAGTGATAACAGCTATCAACGGTCATTGACAGACCATCAACTCCAAACAACACCCTTGGCTGGCTGGAGACACCTGGTCTGCAAGGAGAGGAGTAAGAATGAAGATCTAATTAACATCGAAGGTGAGGGGATTCTGGATCCAATAGAAAACCAGATACTGGGGGTTGCTCAACCCCAGACCAATGAACACTGACCCATTCGTTTCTATGAGTTTTGACTGTATAAAATATCTGAGTAATCTTCTAAACATTATGTATCATGGAATGATCCTCTCAGCACATCCAGGCTATGTGTGGATGAGATGATTTCTGTGGTACATCCTGGCCAGGACAACATCCTGGCCAGAATAAAGTAATGTCCTGATTCTCTGACATTAAAAATGTTGAGGAGTTTTTGTTTTTCCTGCAGTTTTGGTGACACTAACAGCTTTGCTAGTATTCACATTAGCCTACAGATGCACTTTTCCTAGTAAGGTTACCCGCAATCAGCATCTGAAAGCCACATACTTGGTAACAAGTAGAATGATTTAAATAGTGCCCTACCCACAAGTTTTACTTTGCCTTGATTCAAATAAGGGAACAAACCAGTTTGTTTCTTGTCCTTTTCTGCTTATAGGTAGAATTTAGTACATAAACCAAAGAAAGAGTTCTGAAAGCTTCCTAGAACAGGGAACAGTGTTCATACCAAATTTATGCACTGTTACATACTGACACAGGTAGACTGTTATTTTTTTTTAAACTGTGTCTGTGTTGTCCCAAATATGGGTTCTTTCACACAGTATGCAAGAAGCCAATCCACACACAAAGTTTAGATTATTGTTTATTTCATGTCTGCGCAGAGATAGATGCTAGGTGGTGAATCCACAAAGCCAGCACACCCTTAGTATGCCAGCTACTCGCTTTGATAAACTTTGAACAATAAAAATCAGCATTTCCAGTATAAGTAACAACCTAAAGCTATAGTCATTGGCTTTTCATTCTCTCCTCTCTGTTTAAAGATACAGCGTACACTTATTTTGCCACACATGCTCTAGGAGAAAGGGACTTATGTAAGGGGCAATCACAGCCTATGAGTGAGTATTTTATTATGTTAATGAGCACAAAGTTCAAGTCAAGTTGTTCTTTGGCTTTGTAGTTTGATTTATAGTGTCTTCCAGTTCTTACTTCTGGGATCATTGCTCTTGGTTCCTGCAGGTTTGGTCGTTCCCTCATTTTTCCTAAGTTATTTTATTTGTCCTGTACTATATTTCAGTGAAATTTTAACCTTCTAATGCTACCTTTTCTCAACATAAGCACACAAAAAGTAAGGATGTTTGAGATTTGCATGGCAGAAACAAATCCTTTGAGTAATTTTACACAGATATTAGAGCAGTATTTTACATAGGTACCAAGACTGGAGAACATTTTGCTGCTGAAAAAGGACTTTTCCAGAGCATGAACTTTGTTTGATAGTATCAATTGGAAGCAGTTCTGTTTGCACTCCATTTGGTATGCCTGAGAGCAGGTATCATTAACGATGCAGTTTCTCCAGTCTTGCAACCTGCCGCTGCCACACTGATGTAGCACATGAAAACTGGAAAACTAGTTTCATCCTTTCAGGAAGCTCTAAAACATTACATTTTTTGATAAGCATTAATAGTGATGCAACACTTTCTTTGGCCTAGAAGAAAAGAAAGCAAAAACCCCTTCACATTTGGTGATTTGCCTGCATTTACTCACATACCATTTAGGTTACAATAAGAGCCCTTAAAGAACTGGAGGATTTAAAGGCTTATCTGGCATCAGGTTCTGAACAAAACAGCAAATATTTCCTGGTAAGTAAAAGAATCAAACATTATCCTAAGTTGGAAGCAACCCACAAGAATCAAGTCCAACTCCTGACCCTGCACAGGACAACCCCAAGAATCACACCATGTGCCTTAGAGCATTGTCCAAACACTTCCTGAATTCAGGATCATCCTTCTTGCCCTTCTTAAAAATTGGGACACCATTAGCCAGCTTCCAGTCAACTGGAACCTCTCCAGATTTCCAAGACCATTTAAAAATCATTGAGAGAGGCCTTGTGATGACATCAGCCAGCTCTTTGAGTACTTTTGGATGAATCCCATCAGGCCCCATAGACTTATCAGGATCCAGTTGGAGCAGTGGCTCCCACACAAGTTCAGGGTTGACTGGAAGTTCATCATTCTCACAGCCATGGTCCCCCAGCTCAGGGCACTGGGACCCCCTTGGTCCGTCACCAGCGTTGAAGACAGAGGCAAATAATGTGTTAAACATGTCTGCTTTGTCCATGTCCCTATTTGTGAGGTGACCATCTGCATCCTGTAATGGGATGATGTTATTTCTGGACTGCCTTTTGCTATAAATGTATTCAGGAAAACAGTTTTTATTGTCCCCCACAGTTCTGGCAGCTTCAAATCCAATTGAGCTTTGGGCACACAAATTTTCTCCCTACAGTGGCAAGCAGCATCTCTGTATTCCTCCTACATCACCTGTCCATGCTTCTACTGACCATACACTTTCTTTTTTTGCCTTAGCTCCAGAAGATCACCCTTGCTCAGCCAAGTCGACCTTCTGCCTTGCTTGCTTGACTTCCAACATTCGGGAATTGCCTATGACCTTAGGAGGTGGTGCTTAAAAAGTGACCAGCATTAATGGACTCCAGCACCTTCCAAAGCATTTTCCCAGGGAACCTTATTCACTAGTTCCCTGAGCAGCTTGAAGTCTCCTCTCCTCATGTCCAGAGCTGAGGTTTTGCTGGCACTTTTCCTCCTCTCACCAGAGATTTTAAACTTGATTGCTTTGTGGTCGCTGTGGCCAAAATGGCCACCAATCGCCACTTCACTCTCAAGTCCCTCTCTGTTAACAAGCAACAAATTAATGAGGGGACCTTTCCTAGTCATCTCTCTTAGTACCTGTACCATGAAGTTATCATCCAGGTGTTTTAGGAATCTTCTGGACCTGTTTGTATCAGCTGTGTGGCCTTCTCAGTTAACATCTGGCAAGATGAAGTTCCCCATAAGGACAAGGGTGGTTGATTTAGAGTTATCTCTTAGTTCAGACACTGAAAAAGTTAATGCTGTTTCAGCACTTTGCAATTACAATTGCAGACTAGCTGCTGTCAAAGTACTTCAGAGGTTTGTTTTTTAGCAGCTGAAAGATTTGTCTGACAACTATAGGTCTCTATCTTCCTTAAGACTCCATCTGATATGCAAAGTAAAATCTCCCCAAAATCAAATCATTAGCAGAACTGATGTTGGTAAAAAAATCAACCCACCACAAAGTTCCCTTTGTTGTCATTTTTGAACATTCAGCATTATTCACTAGAGCCACTGCTCAGTCCCACTCACCCCACCTTGTCCCAGTTTTCATAGCCTCTAAGGAAAAGCATTTTCAGTCAAGCAAAATGGTCTCCATCAGAGACTGTAACAGCAGTAACCTTCAGTGGCACTGAAGGCAGCCTGGGAAGTTGAGTATCAGATCCAGGAATCTCCCTTGCTGTACTGTTGCATATGGTTTTGGCCCCTAAAAGCCCTTTTTTCCCTATCCCTCTAAAGTGTTTGGGAGACTACCCCTGGGGTGGAGTTTGTAATGATATGCCCCAGAAGGGGGTTGGGTCTCCCAAAGGTTGGTTGCCCTCTCCCATTCGTCCTACCACCTGCCCATCTCCTGTCTGTCATCTTTAGTTTCTAGATTGTTCTGTGTTACTTGGTTGCTCATTGGTTTGTATCCCTGCCTGTATTCCCTTCTCCTCCCCTCTCCCTTCCCAGTTGGCCCTTATTCCCTTGTCCCTCCCTTGTTCCACCCCTGGCTTGTCTGTGATTGGTTTATACCCTCAAATAAAAGTCTGGTGCTCCCGGAGCTCTGGGTCTTTAGAACCCGGATGCCCAGAGTGCTGCTACCTCACGTCTGTGTCTCTATTATTCCGGGGCTAAGGATCCCTCCCAGCCTACTCCAGCTCTACGGAAACAGTGTCTGTCGTATAGGGAAGGCGCCGCCGACGGTGAGGGACGGAAGGGCCCGGCACCGACGACCTGTACCGGGAACACCCTCCAGGACACTTCGTGGGGCACTGGCCCGAGAGGGACCGGTGCTCCACCGGGTCCGGGACCCGCCTGGTCTGGGTTGGTCAGGCTGCTCTGGTGTTACAACGCCGCTCGGCTGCTGCCCAAAACCCTGGTGGGCAGCTGTCCGGCCAGAGCCAGCGGCACCGTAACACTGTACCAAAAGAGTTATTCATTTCCACATCAGTACAATTTGCCTCCATATCCCTCCAATCCTGAACTGTCCCCTGTGAAACAAAGGTCATGCACCTCTTAGGAACAGCCCCATCAATGCCTATAAAGTACACCAAGGCAGGATTTTGGGCTGTAAGTGCAAAATACACTTACACACCCATTACAAAAAAGGATTAACATCCAGGGACTTTGGTCATGCCACCACAATAATTTTCTGCATTGGACATGCAAACAGTTCAACCAACAGCAGTTTAACTCTCTAAAGACCTCTGCATATCTGACCCTTAAAATTACTCCTGCCTGCTTAGCATTATACTGATTTATATCTAACATTGTTAGTTCTGGTGCAATACAGAATTATTCTGCAGATATCCAAAACTACTTGGCTTTTAACTGTCCCACTGGAAACAGTTTACACTATGCTACTCGAAGGACAAGGCCAACAAGCTTGGTTTTTTTAAATGCCAAACACCTCAAACTCAACAACTCTATCAGACTTTAAAGGACAAGAGGTTTAATTAAATGGCAGCATCTTTTCCTATGCACCAAACCCATGGACAAGGAAAATCACTAGCATTCATTTTAACATTCACACAAGCACTATCATCTTAAAATTGTTTATTTTAAAGAAAATCTTCACAATGCTCTTATAAATGGAAAATTTTTTTGAAGTACAAAAATAAGAATGCAATCCCCCCTTTTTAAAAAACATTTTAGTGCATTTGAAACACTGAGACACAATGCTTATATTTTAATACAAACATCTTACTACAAAGACACTTTACAGTAACAGAAGAGTTGTCCTCCCCTGCATAGCAATAGCTAAGCAATCATACAAAGATAAGAGAATCTCTTTTAACTCCCACTTTGCACCCACTTGCTAGTAGAGTCCTGATCATCTACTCTAATAGGACTCCCTTCTGAGCTTTTTAGAAATATAATTATCATCTTTGGCATCAATTAGGTCAGCAGAATTGGTGCTTTTTGAAACCTGCTGGAAAGCAAGACAGTACATTTACCACTGTTGTGAATTTAGGAAGGGAAAAATTAAAGCCCTTATTATCCCAGGAAGTAGCAGAATCCACATATCTACAACATTAATTATATGTGTTTTGCTTCAAGTCAAATTTAAAATTGGAGGAAATTAAAAAACATTTCTCAGCAAGGATTTCCACCTCCCAAACAGTGTGGTCCTCAAGGTGGAGAATCACAGCAAGGTAAGAGGAGAGGTCCCAACTGACTGGAAGCTGGCAAAGGTTGTCTCAGTTTTCAAGATGGGCAAGAAGGATGACCCTGAAAACTGTAGGTCTGTCAGTCTCCCTTCAGTGCCTGGTAAAGTTATAGAGAAGATTATTCTGGGAGTTATTGAAAAACACTTGAAGGACAACAGTCATTGGTCACAGCCAGCACAGACTCATGAGGGGAAAGCCCCGCTTGACAAATTTAATTTCCTTTTATGACAAGGTAACTCACCTAGTTGACCAAGGAAGGCCAGTTGTGATCTTTTTGGATTTCAGTAAAAATTTTGATACTGTCCTTCATAGGATCCTTATGGACAAATTGATATGTTTATCCAGCTGTCTGCTAGATAACCATGTAATGCAGTGGGTGAGCAACTGGCTGACAGGTCAGGTGCAAAGGGTTAGAGTGATAGGGGTGATAGGCTGGTGACCTGTCACTAGTGGGGTTCTGCAGGACTCCATCTTAGGGCCAGTTCTCTTCAACATCTTCATAAATGACTTGGACATAGGATTCAAAGGTATACTAAGTAACTTTGCCAACAACATTAAATTGGGAGGAGCTGTCGACTCTCTTGAAGGCAGGGAGGCCCTGCAGAGAGACCTCAACAAATGAGAAGGCTGGACAATCACCAACCATATGAAACTTAACAAGGGTAAGTGCCGGATTCTACACCTGGGACAGGGCAACCCTGGATGTACAGGCAGACTGGNTGGGCACTGGAACAGGCCCCCCAGGGAAGTGGTCACAACACCAAGCCCGACAGAGTTCAAAAAGGGTTTGGACAATACTTTCAGGCACAGGGTGGGATTCTTGGGGTTGTCCTGCGCAGGGCCAGGAGTTGGACTTTGGTGATCCTTCCAACCCAGGATATTCTATGATAACAGCAGAATAACAAGAATATGAGAATGTCAACAAATATGAATCACCTCTGGACCAGGGGGATGGGGAAGAAAGGGGTAAGGTTGCACAAAAGGTAACCTAAGACTAATTAGCATGGTAAAAAAATCACACCCCTGGGAAGGGAACTTGCATGCTAATGTCACACCGACCTCATATATTGAACTAGTCACTAATCGCAGCATGCACAGAAATGAGTTGGTTAAGTTGACCAATGAACAAGTTTTACGCAACTTCTTTGTTTTATCTTGTATAAAAGCCTGCAAACTCTCCAAAGAGGTATACTAGCTTTACAAACTATCACCTAGCACCCCTTTCTGCATAGAACCGCATTAAAGGTTAGAAGGCGAATCTCAACTCTGTGCTAATTGTCTCTTGCACACCAGGCACAAACCTAAACCCCGACTGAGGGACTCCACCAGGTACCTGTAGTGGTTTCAGTTCGCCTATTTGAGTTTCTGGCTAAACGTCAGCACACTTACCAGAATCTACCTGATTTTTGCTTTGAGATAAGGATTAGGAGTAGGCAAAGCAGGCTCAAACTTTAAGAATATAAAGGAAGTTTATTAATAAACCTAAGACAAAGGGAAAAACAAGAACCAGAACAAAACCCTCAGAACACCTCTCCTCCCCGCACCTCTCTATTTATTTCCACCTGAATACACACAAAAAACCAAAACTTCGACTTTCAGTCAGTTTAC
>VZTZ01024477.1:128098-173999 GCA_013400955.1 Drymodes brunneopygia | reverse complement strand
TATAGTCAACCCAGGACAAAGGCAAAAAAAGGCAGGGGAGGGGAGGAGGGGGGACACCAACTGCATACTTAAAATGAAGAAATAAATGGTAATACTTTAAATGCTTAGTCACAAGCAGCTCCCTTGTTATGAACCAAACACATCTCTTTAGATGAGAGGCAGTAGCTCTTAAATGAGTACACTGAAAACAAACTTGTTTTACAAAAAAGGAAAGTAATTTATATGCAATGCTATGCTCTACCAGCATTAAGAGGGTTATGTTCTACCTACAAATACAGAAAAGGGCTTTAGTTCTGCTATAGAACCTATTCTTAGGTACTGGAAAATAAGATTTTGTGGAATGCATTCACAAGTGTGGAGTAAGTTCATTTTCATCCAAGAATTCTCTAAATTATATGTATCTGGAGAAACGATGCAAAAACTAGGCTGATACCATTATATAAGTGAATAATACAAGGATATCCCTTCAAACTCTCCTTCTGACCTAATTACTATTGGAAAGAAAGATGAAGAACACTTTCTTTCAAGAGTAAGTGAACTGGAAATAGAAACTAGTTACATTAGATGTTGATTATCTTATACTTTTACACAAAGTAACACTTCTGCCATTGTCATAAGAAGAAAACAGAGGCATTTTCTAGGATTTGAAATATTAAATCTCTAGTCCAAGGGACAACAAAGCACCATAAATGTCCACAAGAAGTAGTAGAAAAATGTAAGACCTGAAGGGCATAGAAAAAAAATAAGTTTGCATTCCACCCGAACAGTAAATATTTCTTTTTTGTTTCCTGATTTTTTTTAAGCCTTATGGAATAAGGTACCACAGCAAAGCCTAAGCAATCCTGACGTTAACGGGTAACTCCAGTGTTAACTACTCAGATAGTGTATATTTTGCTTTTTATACTTTATCATGCATAGCATTACTCCAGATGTTTTTATGAAATGTAAAACCAGCCAGATCTTCTTTCATATGCAATACTGGGTAATGTTTGACAGAAGGACAAATCTAGAGTTCCATTACTAATGAGAGAAATTACTGAAGATGCTGGAGATCAAGACTGAAATACATGTACTGAAAAAGAATAGATCTATACATACTTAAGCTCAGAATTCAGAAGCTGGCCTTGTCTTTGTTTTTCTTCTGTTTGTTTGGTTCGGTTTTCTAATAGAAAATCTATCCTCAACTGAGATTAAAACCAAGGATAACCCTACTACTGAGAGTTTTTAATCAACTCCAAGATTACAACAATTTTTTTTGGTAGAAGATTAATCATATTTTATGAAATCACTTGCTAAAACCTGCAGATATCAAAATCAGATAGTCTCTGAATGAGATAATTTATCATTGGCCATTAGGAAAATGAGCTTTATTGGAGCAATAGATAGACACAACAGAACAAGATGGGCAGCAAGGATGATAACTAAATTACATTTCTGCATTACAGAAGACACAAAGAGGAATAATAGTATTCTTGAGCCTTTCTGATGCTGCTTCTGCAAAACTTTGCAACACTAAGAGTGGTAGAACACTTCACTGTAAGAGAAGCTTGTGCTGTATTAAAATATCACTGTGGAACCACAGGAGAACAGTACCTGACTAGGGCTCCTGAATGGGATTAGATACATTTGTGAATAAGACCAGAAAAAGAAATTTGCATACAGGAGGAGACACTGCACACTGCACACAGACAGAAAGCTCCAATTCAGAAGGAAATGCCATGTTTCAATTTGAGAAATACTGGGTTTTGGCATTAAAAGTTGTTATTTTTTTAATTTGTGTTTTCATTATCAGTCTCCCATTTTTAAAGGATAGCTACATTTGAAATGGTGTGTGGGCTTTGTTTACAGAAAAAAAAAAGGGCCAACTAAGTTAAGAACATATTTTGTATTATTAAATTCTAATTTTTTGAAGTATTTTATACCTGTGAAAACCAGCTGCAAACAGCAAGTGTTTCTAGTCACCCTCTGTGCCTAGCACAGCCTAAAATTGCTATCAATAGTACTAGACTAATGTGTTCCCTTTTCATTGCTAGGAAATAAAATCAGATGTTTATAGACATCACACAAACATGATGCACATGGAAGCTGAACGCATTATCAGAAAAAAACCCAAACAGACAAATCTCCTCTGATAGACCTAAACTAGACTGCTGAAAAAAAAAATAAATAAAAAGTGCCCAACAGCTTCTGATTATAAAAGCCTATAAAACCCCTCACAGATATATGGCTCTAATACAAAAGACAACAGCAGATCTATTATGCTATTATGTTGTTCTATGAACTTAACTAGTAGCACAAAACAAGTTTCCTCTTCTCGTGCAAAGTAGAACTCCATTTTTTCCAGACCTTTGACAGGCTTAAATTCTGAATCTTTTCTGTCCACAAAAGAAAATTACTATTTGGTCTCTGAGGTGAGCCAGTTCAGAATGTGTTTAGCTCTGCCTCAGAAGTCAATTAAAAAGTAAGTCAAAAAGGTCAAAATTTTATTACAGTCTTTTTCATCTGCCAAAACCTCCTCTGCCATAAACCAGAAAGTATACCCTTCTGCTTTCTTTCTCTGTGTCCACACAAATGCGCACCACTCTCTGCTCTCACATTGTCCTGAGAAAATGCATTTCTCCATTTATAAGGCAAAGGAAAAAATGGAAGCAGCTCCCTAATCTGTGTTACCACAGAAGTCACAAAAATCCTACTTGACTGAGAGCTGTGTGAACTGCATGTAGCACAACAGAAATCAAACCCAAATCCTTACCTGCCAAAATTTTCTCTTCCACATACATCATTTTACACAGGCTAACAAGCCAACTACCACTTTTTCCAGGGCTGCATCTCCACAATGCTTATGCTTACAAGCTGGCATCTGCAGATCCCAGAATGATGTGGCTCTTGGCACTCCTGCCTGTGCCAAGTGTGCAGGCACTGGCATTGCCACCAAGGCAGGAGTAGGGTGAGTGGTTTATCAGACTGTCGTGGGGATGTGGGTGCATTTGTTTCCTGGCCTGTACTACAGGCACAATATTTACTGATGTTCTTTTGCGCTGTGGGTTCGGATGCCAAAAGCCTTTCTTTGTTCTGCTCCTACAGATGCTACTATAAGTCACTGTCATTTCCTAACGAGTTTCAGTAGCTGCTTCCTGCAGTGGATGAGGGAACACCTGGTTGCCTGTAAAGGATTTGCGTTTGACACAGACTAAGCGTTACAAGCTGATCATTACCTCCTATCCATCTTTGATGTTGCTACTAATTGTTCCTGCTGTCCTGGTCTTGACTCTCATCTTTCCATTTCTCCCCTCCATGTATGCTTTACCTGCTGTTACTGCACTTTTCTTGGGTTTTTTTTGACTATTCTGTACACAGTACTAAAGCTAGATTGTGAGGGGTTGTTTTCCTCAGGCATGGATTTTAAGTCAGTTGCACTGCATTAAATTACACCAGATACCAAAATCAGATTCATCACAGGACAATCTCAGCGATATGAAGTAATATTGTGACATCAGTATGGAACTTATATATAAAAACATGTTTCCTCATGTAGGTACAAGTAAAGTCCAAGAAAATCCATGCTACAGGTCACAGCACATTGAAACAAAAATTCAGTCTGTAGGCTGCTGTGCAGAAATTGAGGGAAATTAGAAATTCCTTAGCTGCAATATTCTCATAGTATTACCTCTGGACTCCCAAAATGACACAAGAATGCATAATCTGGGTTTGCTTCTAGTTAATGTGAAAACGTGAAAAGTCAGGATAGCAAGGTCACTTATATGCAGAAAATGTGTGTGGGTTTTGGTGGCTTTTTTTTGTTTCTGAGGATGCATGATCATCTGTTTTGGGGACAAGCACTGAAGCTTTATTGCATGCCATGTGAAAACATAAAAGTTAAAGGAAGAAGATAAAAGAAATGATGGAAATTGAAACAAGAAAGGAAGTAAAATGTGGTTAAGACATAAATGGGTGGTTTAGAGAAAGATGGGGCACTGAGAGAAGGCAAGAGAGCACAGGAAGGGAGAAGGCTGGATATTAAGATGGTGTAAGTGTCTCCAGCTGGAAATTCCTTCCTGAGGAGAGGAAATTGCAAGAGGAGGCCTGCAGAAGTTTATGTCCAACAGTAAGGGCATATGCTGGGCCATCAGTTTTGAACAGCACTTCTGCCAGTGGCTTCTAGTGCTTTCCCCCTAGAAACCTAGCAACTCACCGAGGCACCTAACAATCTACAGAAGGACTGCAGAAGAACTGAGACAGTCGAAGCCCTGCACAGGTGGGTACCTATGGCAACTTCTGTGCTACCCCTGAGGAAAGCAGGGAAAGCATCAACTGCTTCCCTGAACACTGATGGTTCCTTCAGCCTTCACCAGGCTTCCTGCCTGCAATAATGACACATGAACTTGAAGACAGGCAGCAAACCAAAGAGTAAAAAGATCAACTGGACCTGAGTCCCTCCTGAAGTAGATACCAAAGTCTGTCAGGAATCCTGCTGGTAAAAGCCCATACTGTGACTCTGCTCCTAAGTTTGGTCTCCTCCTGCCTGCATAAGGAAAGAGGCCAAAAAGGAAAACCTCACTCATGCTCTTAAAGTAAGAACACTGACATGAATTTACCAGGATTTGGTATGTCAGCAACAAAGATGTGCCCGTTATACCACCCTGATTCCCAGAAGGGCAGAGGTGATGGAGAACTGAAGGACAGTGTTTGAGCTACATCTCTTCTTCTGGTGCTCTTCTCAATGTCTTTGAGCTCTTACTGTGACAGAGGATGAAAACAATAAAATCCAAGCTTAGGATGCTTAGTGCTGATGGAGCACTTCCTGAGGCAGCACTGGCTGTAAACACTGTTGCTGAGATGTAAGAGCTGGCTCTCGGCAGCACTAGAGCCAGCTTCATTTCATCAAATCCTAATGTCTTAGTGGGGTGTAGCAATGAATCTACAGAAACTTTTCCTGGTCAGCTCTTTTGTAAAGACACTCATCTCCTGCTGAGGATTGCCCCTGGAAAGCAGGTATCAGGTTTGTGATCAGTCAGTGGCTATTACAATGCTAAATGACTTAATATTTATTTCATGCTCACACTTAGGGTGACTATGGCCAGAGAGGGGAGATGGGTAAAGGAAACAACATCTTATCCCCATTTCTAAGAAATCTACATATTTAACACCTACTTCAAAAGACTGAATTTGACTCACAGTTGAGATGATTCCTTTACAACTTACTCTGTGAGAACATACAATGAACAACTGTGAAAGCACCCTTTGAAAAGCGGTGTCCCCCTTTCAGAGATTTACTCCATTACAAATTGGGCAAAGATGACTTTGAAACCCCAAAGTTTTGAAGCAAAGACTGGCCAAAGGCTTGTTCTAGGAGAGATGAATGGAGTAAAGAGAGGCATCCAAAATGTCCAACCATAAATATTTACCGTAAATATGTAACAATACTGACAGAAGTTTCCACAATAAATCAAAATTTCCTCAGATTCCATACTCTGAGAGATTTATCTGGAGCTATGAACTGTTGAGTCAGACACTGCCAGGTTAGCATTAATGCAGCAGATGGAAAGAGAGTGTACCCTGTGTTAGGCACTTATGCCACTCCTACTCTGAAGACTCTGATCCTGAAATGGAGGAGGGGCATGCACACTTCCTAGGGGTTTTTCAGCATGGAAACGTACTCAAAGACCACATGATTTTATTAGTGTGTATGTTTAGCAGGAGATCCCACAAGAGCACCTCCTTTGTATGCACAAAGAATGACTCAGCTGGATCACCCTGGCTCCCAGAGCAGATAATGAAATGGAAATAACTTCATCTATCAAAAAACTGTGAAGTCCACTGATGCCAAATTCCATCTCATTGAGCATGTCAGCCATCTGACAGGTGGCAATTTCACAAAACAAGAGCTATGGGATGGAAAACACACAAGCACACGTCCTTTTACACATTCCTTGTGTAAATAGTGCCTTTTTGTTTCAATCCATTTTCAGTATCTATGACAAAAGCAGCTGATACAGGCTGAAAATCATAGAGGTTGAACGAGGAGTGCTTTTTTCAAACTGGGACATCTACTTTCCCAGTGGGTAAGGAGGATCTCTCTTACTACAAAAAATTGCTGAAACAAAACTGAATTAAGAGAATAAAGTAAGAGTTTAGCCTACCTTTCTAGCTCATAATTAGACAAGGGTTTTAAGTGAAACCCACATCTGTCTAATGCAACATCTGTATATAATTTCATGCGGTAAAAACGTTCTTGTAACATAATTCATTCTTCAGAGGGAAAAAACCCAGCATCTATATGGTACTGCTACCTATTTGTGCTGCATTTGGGGCAACTAGTTTTGAATGACTAAGACACTATTGTGGGATTGAGACCAGAGAAGCAAGTCATGCTTTTTCTTCCCCAGAAGAACTTGGGCATCCTTTATTGCTTGCATTTCTGTCAATATGTAGCCTCTGTGAAGTGCGTTATGAAATGGCCTTAGCCAAGAAGATAGTATTATTAAATCTACACTGTATTTATTCCCTTATTAGTGCACTGGACTCTGTAATTAATCCTGAGCACCAAGATAACAGGGTCACAGAGATAAATAAAAGTATATATCCAGAAAATTTGGGGAAAAAAATTCATCTGGAGTACTGGCAATGTTGTGTGGGAAAAATTTCAATCCTAATAGAAACCACTTGTTAAAAAAAATTAAAAAATGAAATTTAAGATTTAGCATTTAAAAAATATCAAGACAATTGGTAGAACTATCTAGGAAGTTTTCTGATCCATGTCAACAAGAGCTCTGTTCCTACAGTCTGTACTGTTGATTTAGAGAGCAAAGAAGGCAGGTTGCCTCATGAAGTGATGAGGCAGGTGAAAAATAATGAAATGATTCTGTTTCATTTAGAAACATAAATACTGAAAGCTCCATAAATCTGCTCTGTAATCCTTTTAAGACTGGTCTTATGGTCATTTTGTGGAGGCTGAAGCAAAGAAAAAAGCGTGGCAGATTTAAGAATAGATGCCTTAAATTAAAATTAGAGACTTCTGGATTAGCAGACATTTGAGCCTGTTGGTTTAAGTTAGGAAGAAAGTGCTAATGGATTTGCTCAGTAATCTTGGAAGTCTTTTTGCTAATGCCATGACAGGAGGAAAAACCACTGCCTGTCTCCACCACTGTAGCCTGTAAGGGGTCAGTACAGACTGTAAGGATGCAGCATATTCTGAAAAGACTCAGTGAGCTTCAGCTAATTATCTCAGAAATTGTTTTGATGATAGTGTCATGTCAGTCCTCTAATGTGGCATGCTAATAACCCACAAGGATAGGGGGACAGAGAAACTAATAGAAGGGAAAGAAATATAGAACCAATTTTTCCTCTTGTTCCACTTTAATCTTACACTACCTATCTGTAAACTGCAAATTTACAAACATCATCAGGAAAAGGTAGTTTGGCCTTAAAAATTGCTTAGAGGACTCCAGTTTCTCTGTCACAGTGGATGGATACCTGGGGGACTCAGGCAGTTCATCAGGACCTTTCCCACTTATCTGCAGGCTAGACTGCAACCTTATAAAACCTTAATGACAAATGTCCTCAGCAACCAATCTTCTTCGCTCAGACAGCTGTATGTCTGTGTTTACTCTCCTTCCTTCCATGCAGCCTTCCACCTTTTCAAGAGCTCTCATATATAATGTGAATGGAGAAAGGAAAAAACAAAACAAAAACAGAGGAGATGCACTGACAAGGTAGTAAAAGGAATGGATCTGAAGTAGCTGTGTGATTTTGAGACAGTGGCACAGTGATGGAAAGGGGAGGAAATCATGTCTTGCTTCTTTTATCCCACATTTTTCCAAGATTTCTAGTCAGAAATATTAATTTTTCGCCTCTACAGTGCATACTCAGCCCTCACAAAATTTATTTTCACATCTTTCCTCACTAAATTAAACCATTCTGCCATGAAAATACCTGTCCTGAGCTACATTCACTGTTCAGTACTGCTGTATCTCCTGAAACATCCCTAGTGTTATCTTTGTCCTGAGCTAGATTTCGTTCTCCTGCATGTTTCCTCACCAGTGATTTCAGGTCCTGCACTTACTGTGCATTCCCATCCCTCTTCTGTGACTCATCTCCAGTGTCTTATATGTGATTACATCGACTCTCACGTCTGGTCTTTCCCCTGACCCTATTTAAGGTGACAGTTACTTATCTTCATTTGTGCAAAAGCAATATTTTTGAGTTCCCATTAGACAAAGGTAATGGCAGAAGGAAGAAGTATTTTCAGGGAGGAAGAGCCAGGCAAGCTGGGTGTTACAGAAATGTAGAGCAGGGAGGAGTATCAAGTGCCCTCAGGGTGACCCTGAGGGTCCAGGTTAGTGCCTGGACCCACTGTAGCTAATGGCTACTGACACTAGCAGCAGCCTGCATGTGCCCTTCCTTGGGGACTGAGGGGATGTGTGCACTGTTGTTCTGCTGATGATCCCCAGGAACACTCAGGACAGGCTGAACATCCCTCTGAGGTCACAAAACTATGACATGGTTGATGTAAACTGGAGTGACATAGTCTTGACAGATCTAGAGCTACATGGAGATAACAAGAAATCACTCGGCCATGGAGGTGCAGGCTCAGGTCTCCAGTCAGATGCAGTTTCTTGCATAATTCTGGAAGTTTCCTGACTTTTTGTCTGTCCATTGTAACTGCAAGCACATGGTTTGGGGAAGACAACTTACATTGAGTTGGGACAGCAGAAAAAGCTGGGCAACAGTGCAGGAGTTCCCCTTGGTTGCCTCCAACCTTGTCCCAGGGTCAGCTCCACCACAGGAAGCTTGTATGAGAGCTTGCAGCAGCTATGAATCTGCCTGTCTGATAATAATTACTTTAAAACCAGTGATCACTCTGCTTTCATTTCACCAAATTAATAAGAGTTTTATATACTTAAGGAATTTTACATTTGCTGACACACTCAGTAAAGATAATTAGCGAGCATCTCTATTAGCAATACCAGAGCCCCTCCTGTGTAAGCCCCTTTCATGTGACTTGTCCCATTAGCCTTTTCTTCATGGCTTTTATTTGCTACTAAAGGAATAGCACATGTGAAGTGATGTTTGGGATTTAGAGTATTACAACAGCTGACTGCTATGTGACGACTTTTTAAAACTAAGTCTGAGAAAATCAGAGTGCGTGAAACTGAACTATAAAGATTCTGAGTAGAGGCACACTAATCCTCTATAAAGGCAGGGCAACTGATAGATTGTCATTAGACTACATGCACACAGTTCAGAAAAGGAAGCTGTAGTCACATCACTGAGCAGGCTTTCATATAATGATTTTTAAAAATCTGCTTCAAAATGCATGGCAGGTGGGAAATGCTCTCCTTAGAGAGTAAGTCTTGTTACTTAAAATACAGCTTTGCAGTCAAACTGCACAGAAGTAAACATAACTAAAACTGTAAAATTGGGAGCTCAAAAGTTAGGAAGTGCCAGACTAAGCTTCCTTTTCTGAGTCATCACTCCTTCCTTGCATTACAGCCAGTGCACACAATGCAAAATGGTTCATTGTGTTTTACTGCATTACATCAGGTCTCCACTGAAAAATGTTCAATACAAAGAAAAAAAAAGTAGCACTCTGGTGGATAATTCTACAGCACTCAATGTTTACTTCAGATACATTACGAACAGTGATTTTTGCAACACCTGCAAAGTGATACATTTATAGAGATCTCATTTCCTATTTCGAGATTGAAAAGATTAAGAATGGAAATATCTAGGAAATACAAATGCTCTGTTTGAGACATTTCAGAGTGGGCTTTCACTTCCTTTTATATCATGCTTCAAATGTTTGAGACTGTGCTCCCACAGTGTTCTATTACAACTGCTTGTTCTCAGCACACCTAACTGGGAACACCTAAAACTAAGTATCAGTAGAAGATACTTTGAAAGATTTCACAACTATAACATAAAAACTTTCAGACACAAAGGAGGGACACAAGAAAATTTTAAGTAAATATGAGACTTTTGTTTTCATTGTGTATGTGTGTTCTACTCATTGCTTACAGAAGTCAGAAGCACCCTCCCCTTTGGTGTGCTGTGCAATTTGAGCCTCAGCCTTGTGGTAAATGAGGCATGGACAGAAAATGTACAAAACAGGATATGATTGTAATTGTTTTATAATGTATTCATAAGAAATTCAAATTATGTTGTATATCCAATCCTGACTTTTTTACTTTTGAATCTGAAAACACAGTAACATTTTACCTGTCTAATGTGTCTAACATTTTACTCCAGAGTGAAAAAAGACCCCCAAAGCAGAAAAAAAATCCATTCTATGACATCCTAATTGCAGTTATGAGTGATTAGCAGAGCTGCAACTGTTAGCTTTGGCATATAGATCTGATTCTTAATGAAAACCATAAATGGCAAATAGCAATCTAGCTTTATTACAAGCTGAGCCCAGAGCAGAGGAATAAGGGCACTGTGACAAAAGGCTTCACAAGTATTTCCTGACAATGCAGAAGATCAAGCTTGCAGTCCTGTGGGGAAGCCTGCTCCCTTGTGAGCCTGTTCTCTCCAAACCTATGGTTCTTAGGGACAGCTACTGTCCTGTCCATAATGGTATCACTTTTCCTTTTCTTGGCTGTCATTCTTATTACCCCATTGCTGCCTCTCTTTGCACATAACTCTTGTTCCCATGAACAAATCATTCAGCGAAGCAAACTCAGCTTTCAACATTCTGTATGGACCTCCTGCTTCAACAAACCTTGGTTTCTCTCCTGATGATCCTCTAAAAAATCCATCTCTATTGCTCCTTTTCTCCACCGCTATTTTCCATTGCCCACGTTCTTTATTCTTCTATCTACCTGCATTCCTATCTGTGTTTTAGCTTATTGTGATACTCCCCAGAAATGTCTTTAGTATTCGGTTTTTTTTTTTCACGTACTCAAACTTTATTCCATGCACCGTCTTCACCTTTCCCTACCATTTTTTTCCTAGTTTCCATCTCTTAATCCAGTTTCTGGAAGTTTTCCATAAAAGCTGGCCCCACACTGCTCCAAATCTCCTCTATTGCCATCTACCCAGTTTCATTCTTCTATCACAGATTCACATTTTGAAAGCAATCCTTATCATGCTAGTCTGTTTTGTTTCTCCTCACCCTCAAATGAAGAAAAAAACCAGGGCTTACATTGTTTCATCGTGTTTTCCCAATTTTGTTCAGATCAAGCAACATTTTAACAGATGTCAATCATACAGACTGTGTTCAGATAGAGCAAAACCACAACAAAAGTTTTAGTGACACTGTTGGCCCAGAAATCTTGTGCACATGAAAAATAAAAAATCTTCTATTGTCCCAGGATTGTCAGCTTGAATTTGACAGCAAACTTTGTTTTAAAATAACAAAAAATGTTCTGACAAATTAAAATTCTGAATCCAATGGGCAATTAGATGTGTCTTTCTTGTCAGTGCTAGAGATGCTTTGCAGAAGGTGGCTGTCACAGTTCATCAGCCTTCCCAGATGAAGGGGAAATTATCCCCTTTGATTTCAAGAAAGCTGAATTTGGGCAGCCACCTCTAAAGATGTGACTCAGTCAGAAGGTACTGGGTAGCAGGGACCAACTGAATAAGAGGAAAGGAGATGTAGAGGAATACTAGAAAAAAGAAAAGCCAAGCCAGTGTCAGAAGCTGCAGTGGCAGGGAAGTGAATGTGGGTATATATTGTGGCAGATGGGGACAGAATATGAGATAGGAGTCTGAGGAAAAGGAATTAACCTGCATTTTCATCACCTACTGCTACATCTGACAACGGACCAGTTAACATGCTGGAAAACTGTCTCAATGTGACTCATGAGCACAACTGTTGGTAGACATCTACTCTACAAACACACTGAGTGGCATGTCCCTTGTTCACTGTTGCTGTTGTTTAGCCTTGATTCATTTCCCCAGTGGCTGGTTCTAGCCAAGAATCTATCCACTCACTGCACAGTTCTGCGAAGAGGATGGCTGGTAAGTGACCAGAGAGCCAACCTTGGAGAGAAGACTTCACCTTTCTTGCTACAGCTGCCATTCTGTGCATCATCTTTAAAAAGTTCATCTACTTCTGTCTGTATATCCACAAGAAAATTTTAGTTGTAAGGAGCTACCAGCTACCTGGCCAAGTGGTTACAATCAGACATCAGACTTCCTCACAGCCACCCAATACGCCTCATTTTATTACCTTTGGATAGTGAAAAATTACTGTTTGAATGGCGGTGATGTTTGAATTGTTGTTTTTATGGCGGTGATGCTGAAGTTTTGTAACATGACATTATAGCATAGTACAGCAACATTGCAATTAGAAAATATTTTCCTTAAAATATATTCCATGTACTTGTTTTTCCCAAAAAAAAAAAACTAGCACCGAGATTCTCTCCATTATAAACCCAAAAAATATTTTGCAATTTGCCTGCTCACAACTACAGTCCCTTCTGCCCATATCAGAAAATAAACAAGAAAAACACTTAAAGACGTGCATTCCATTTTAAAGCAATGAATTTTGGGGTTCTAGAAAACATATTTCTAGCAACTTACTTTCACTGGCTGAATAGTCCTGTGGATCGAGTATCCCTGATTCCTGCAGTGATCTAATACAGGAGTCCACCAGCTCCAGACCAGTGGTGAGTTCATCTTCTATATCCTTCTGACCATCTGTAATAAAATTACCAACATTAAGACATAAAACAGGGGCAAAAAGGTAAAACCATTTACGAGGCAAAAGCTAAAACTGGTTATATGTGACTAAACTTTCACAGCTGATGAAAGAATGGAGGCCATATATTCACAGGAGGCTGGCTATCCTGAAAATTGTGCAATCCTTTGAAAGTGCAGCCTTGGATTAATAAAAGCAAAATGAGAATATTTAGGTCTAGTCTTAAAAAAAGCCAGACACATATTTAGCAATGCCCCCTCTCAAAACTCTACGTTAGTTTCAGCGTACTTTTTGTCAACCCTAACTACTTTTTTCCAAATCTTGTCACTTTTTAAGTAGTTTTCACACGCTAGCAATGAGAAAAACCACACTGAAAACCCAACAAAAACCTCCACATACATAAATGTGCTTTTCCCCTCCATCTTCTTTAGGTAAAAACAATCCTTCTGGGAGACAATATAAGTAATACATGTAGGTAAGTACATTACCTTGTGTTTGCCAGTGAAACTGTTCTTCTGTTGAACTGGAAAGGGAAAGAAAAAAGTTATCACTTTAGTTAAAATGTTCTGTAGTGTGCCATGAATATTCAGATATAAATGTATTCTGAAGGAATTGATTTGACATAAGCACACACTTAAGAATAAACAGCATGTTTAGAATACATAATATTATATATTTTTTTTAAATTAATGACCTGTACAGCATTCACTCAGCTGGAGGGAAGCATCTTTATTTCTTTATCAAGTAATTTGAATCATACATATAGAAACTGCCCTCTTGGTCTTGATATACAAACTACGCTATTTCAAAGCAAAAAAATTAGCATCTTCAACTTTTCTGGATCCTTCCACTTGTCAGATTCTCCATGTTTATAGAGAAAATTATAAATTGCTTTCTCAAGTGAATAGCTACATGTAATTTCTGAGAGAAATTATGATTCCTGATTCTACTGATCATTATGTGTATTTTTATATTATTCAAATGTGCAGCTAAGTTAATTCAATTGGCCTACACAAGAGTAAATTTAGATGTGTTTGTGCTTCTGTGTACAAGCACTTAAGCAACAGAAGGCCTTAATTTTAAAATAATGAGCATGCACACCAGAGAATGAGTTAGGTAGGATATTTTTTTTCAGTAAAATGAAAGATACATTCAAATGAATGATAAAATGAATTGTATATTCAATTAGGCAATGACTACACTTTCCTCCAAGGCATGTTCTGTTTATGCTTCAATATAAGTCTTTCTCACATGACAAGAATACAAAAAGGATTGAAGTTACTCAGTACTAACCATTCTTTTGATAACAGTGAACTGATTATTACACTCAGGATTGAATGATTTTTCTGTACATTTTTGTAAGATACTTATAGGGGAAAATAACATTATCTGTTGCATCCATCAGTTAAAAAGACAAAGACTGAAATTATTTTAACTTTTCAAACAATTATATTTATTTCTTTCTGATATTGAGACTAAATGCTCTTTTGGATGAGTAAATGGATTTAAATCTCTAACTGTTTTTCCTTTTCCCAGCAGATGCTGAATCACTTACGAATGTCAGTGTACCTCCTACTATTTATGTTATGAACAATCATAATGTAAAAGACATTAAATGCTTCTTTGTGGTGGTCTATTTTTACAGTAAAGAACTTGTGTCAATTATTTATCAGATCTGATAGTGTTAAAAAAAAAGAAAAATTGCCTAATTTACATAAAAACAGTTCTAAAAGGACTTTTAATTTCTACCTGGCATCATAAATGTTAACCTGGCAAGTTCAAATCTATACATCATCTTCAATTTCCTAAAATCTATAGTCTGTGGTTTATATTGACTCACTGTAGTGAGATGTCATAAATTAGGAAGCCAGTCCTTTGATGAGATAGTGAATTAAAATTCTTGCATTTAAGTCCACTGAAATTAACAATATTGAAGATAAAACTTTGCCAGAGTCTGTGGACAAACAATAATAACCGCAAAGTGCTGAACTGGAAGAAATTACTTTAATTCAAATTACCTTTTGAAATGAAGCCCTAGTGGTGACTAGGGACCGTGGTTCTTCTTGAAATAACACCTTTTCCAATTTTAAATTCCTTTTGCCTGATTTTCAGATTTACTAAATAATTGCAGCTTCATCTGACACACTGGGACTTGACAGAAATCTTCCTTTATGTAGTTAGTACAATCCATAATAACTAATGTATTACTTTCCACTCTAGAGTACCTCTTCCAGTATCCAGATTTCTATGTGATAGATGTCACCTTACCAGCCAGAAAAAGTTAATATCTCAGGTGGCATTCTTGCTGGCAGAATGAATTACTAGATGTTGCTGGCAAGAACACAATGATGTAAAAGCCTATGCCACCTCATCCAAATAACTTAGAAAAGAAAATCAAGTTGTGCATAAAGAGTGAATTATAATTTCCAGGAATTCCAGCTTAGCCCTTTTTAAGTAGCAAACTTGTACAAAATGTAACAAAGTTTATTATGTTCAATGAAACACTTGTGGTTGATTCATAGTAATCCCCAATATCACTTGTCTGACTTCCACAGAAACATTGTACTGTATCCAAATCAGGATTGTACTGTATCAATCTCAGGATCACAATGAATTTTGACTCCAATTTTAGTCACGGTTCTCCTCACAACTACTCTAATGGCCTTTCAATAACTAACGTAACTCTTAGAGTCATGATAGCAGATCCACCATCAGAATTTTTATCCCAAATCTACCTTCTTATTCAACACGCGGAACATGAACCAGGAACCCATCCCTGGAGGTAATAAAAAAATGTGTGGATGTGACACCTGGGGACCCGGTGTAGTGGTGGACTTGGCAGTGCTGGGTTAAAGGTTGGACTCAATGGTCATAAAGGTCTTTTCCAACTTGAAAGATTCTATTAAAGTTGTATTTGCTCCTACAAGGACATCAATATATTCTGGTATGGATAAATGTGCTGTTTTTCTTAGTTAAACTCATGTTCTTTAGCTTTTTAACAATCCAGTATAGTTGGATATTGAAGCTGCCATTTCTTGGTTGCAAACCAATTCCAGAGCCTTGCACACAAACATTTAAAGGGTTTCCCTAGAAAACTAGATATTATTTTTTTCCTTTTTCCCTTTTTCTTTTTTTTTAATCTAAACTTTTTTTTTTTTTTTTTTAACTGAGCTTCTCTTGCTTTTATCCTGAAAAAGATTCCTGACTGAAGCAACCTGACATGTTTGTGCAGGGAGCCTCTGGGCTGTCACACAGCTGTGCCAAATCTGCTTGAGTGAATAAAAGGGCACACTTTTTTGTCCTTTTCTTTTAGGTGTTTCCCAGCTTCACAAGAGATCAGTACAACTGACTTGCATAGTTACATCAAATACACAAAAAAGAAAAAACAAACCAACAATTAACAGAAGTATTGTCCCTAATGATTTTTTCAGCATGCTTCATATTTTTTTTCTAAAGAAAAATGCAAAAAATGCATTAGCAACCACTTTTCTGCATATTCCTATGCCTCATTATGTAAGTTTGCAAAGGCTAGTATTTTTGAGGAAGATGAGCAATAAAATTCTTTATCAAGTTGTTCTGAACTGTGGTAACCTGAGCCCACCTTAAGAGTTTGAGGAAGGGATTTTAACCAGAACTACATTAGTATAGCATAAGAAAATGGTTAAATTAATGTTAATGTTGGAGCCAATGAACCTATCAGCTGTAAGGATGCACTACACTGTGCTTCAAGCTTTAATAACCACCTAGGAAAGGAGATATTCCAGCAAAAGTTGTTTTACTTCCCTAGTCAAGAATGAGCAAAGTAAATATCCACAGAACGGTCATCTTGATTCCAGCTGAACTCACATGTTCCCATTTCTGCAAGCATGTCATAAAAGCATGAAAGGAGCGAGAACACTCTGTGTGTGACTGTGCATACTGGGAGGGTGAGAGGCAAATGAGCACAGCACGCTGCAGGGAGCTCATTTTGGAGAGCGTCACCTGGGGAGCTCTACCTGCCTCTGCACAGCGAGGAAACAGCAGAAGCACAAAGCATTGCAAAAATACAGATTTTCTACAGCCAGCTGAGGATATCTGACTATTGCCAGCAGCTCTTTACATCAAGTTTATTCCTTTTCAGGCACAAATAGAAAAATCCCAGACTGACCTAGAGTTTGTCTAGAAACAAGGAACAAACCAGGCCTTAGGGAGCCTTCATTTTCTCCTGTACCTCAAGTCAAGTTAAACAAGAAGTGGGTGCTCCTTCATGATGGACTTGGTAGGAACTGACCATGATAACATGGACTCTGTGGAGACAGCCAACGCCTGTATAACAAGGTGAGTTATGGAAGACCATCAAACACCTCTCCCAGCAATTTACAGAAGTCAAAAGCAGTTTTGGTAGTATAGAAGTGAATGCTCCATATCATACCAAAATAATGCTTTTCTGGTCAACATCACCAGCCATATTTCTATAAAAGTCCTCATGGGAGGTAACCCAGAGGTGGGGAATGCTGTTGAGTACTTTACCAGGAGAAAAGCTGCCTGAGATATCCTCAGACTGTGTTGCTATAGGGCCTGTACAAACACTCAGGGATTTGCTTCCAAAGCAGGTGCTGGGAAGCAGAAAGGGCACCTTGGACTCAGCTGAGCTCCTACAAGGTGGGTGTGTCATTGTGTCCTGTGGCACTGGCAGCAGGCATAATGGTAGACAAAGGTAAGTTACACCAAACCCCAGCCAAACACACACATTTTGCACACCACCAGGACACAGCAGTACTTGCAGTAACACTAGGGTTGAGCTTTAGACATTACATGGCCTAATGTGAGACCTGGCCCACTTCAGAGGAATGCCTTGATAGGTTCAGAACCATCCAGTGCAAGGAGCTCCACTGCCCTGTACACACTTCTCCAGCAATAGTATTTATTATGCAGCCTGCAGAAATTCATTGTTTTTATCCCATGCACCAAAATACATCAGTGCATAAGCTCAGCAGGCCATAGCAGTCAGTTATTCATTGCCTTCCTGCTCCCCAGAAGAACACCACAGCAAAGAAACTCACTTCTTGCTGGGCAGGGAGGTGGGTTTTCTTTCATTCACTGTTTCTGGCACGCTCCTTGCTTTATCACTGAGCCTGCATACAGGCTGCCAGGGCAAATTCACACTTTTGTATTCCTCTAATTATCCAAGAAATGTTTGTGTGCCTCTCCTTTGTGTGAAGTCATTCAATTACAGTTGTCACTCATTTTTTGAGAAAGTGCTATAGCTATCTGTGACATCAAAATATTTTTATCGTTTTCTAAAACAATTAATGAAATTATATATAAAACAATTCATGAAATTATATATAACACTACTGTAGAAAAGCTATGAAAGGATTTTACAAGGAGTTGTATCAGCACATGATCTTTTCAATTATTTCTACAATGGAGTTACACAAACATTGCTGTATATAATTACAGGCAGATACTGTCTCACTGATTTTTAAACTGGGTTTTTTTTTTGTTGTGGAAGGTGGAAGAAAAAAGATCTAGAAGCATTTCACAAAAAGCAAGGAAGCTGAAAAACTAATATTCCATCTAAATCAAAGGAGAAGCAGATTTTAAATCAGCAGTACATTTCAGGTTATCTGCAAAATAGTAAACAATTTTTAGTATCAACTATCTGGTGGGAGAAAAAACCAAACAACCTAAGAATAAATTTTACATTAAATAATCCTGTGAAAATGCACAAACCCCTCAATAAATTACCATGGTAAAAAACAGTCCTCAAGAGCAACTTTTGGGTTTTGTGGCCAATTTAAAATTACATCAAAATCTCTGACATTGGTAATCACTACTAATCACCTCAATTAAATGTGACACTGTAGGCTCTCTCAAATATTTAATAGCACTCTATAAATCAGCTGTGGTATCAGCTTAGCTACCCTATTAAGAAGTCCTTTTTTTTGATGTTCCAACAAACCTCATTCAATCTCCTATAATGATCCTGGAAAATGTAAAAAAAAAAAATCCAACAAACCAAAATAAATAAACAATATCCCCGCAAACCCACACATATTTTACTGATGGCTGCTCTTTTGTACCTTGGAAATTTCAAATTGACTTTTAAAATGATGAAAAAGTTCTTAGCTGTAGATGCCAGAAAACCATTCAGGTGGTTAATACCCACCTTTAATGGAATAGCCTCACTTCAAGTTCCTGCAGGGAAAGAGAACTGTCTAATTTTTTTCCCAGAAAAATTATTGTTACTCCCTTGGTTTTATGAAATCAATAGCAGAACTTTGTGGCTGTGCTGTGAAAGTTTTGTACTTCTTTCCAATGATGCAAGGAAATATTTGCAGCCAAATTTCCTAACAGGTCTCAAAAATCAATGCTTTCCTCTGCATTTAATACTTGCAGAAATTTGCAGACATGATTTTCCTTTCAAAACAAGTTTTGAACTGCTCCAGTCCTATTTATATTGAACTTCCCTGTCAGCTGATTGTGCTTAATAAAACTGTTGTTTCTTTTTATTTAAATGTGATTTAAAGTTCAGGTGCTACATCACTAAGAACACTATTCAAGTACATAGCATGCATGGAAAGGCACCAGCAGCCCTACATTCCACACAGTGCACTGCTTAAGGGCTTGCAAAGCAGGCTGTTATTTAATGGACAAAACATAACACAGCCTGTTTTCCTGTAGTTTTTGACCATCACTCTTTAAATGGTCTACAAGAGCACCAATTATAGTAAATTTTATTTTGTTACTGAATTAATTTCACACAGACCAATGCCCCAAAACCCATTTACTTCAGTTTTGAATGAATTCAAGTCACCTAGGGAGAGAACACTTGCTACTTAGCTTGCAACCAGCCAGTTTCCTTTAGCTTCAGTTCTGCAGACAAGTTACTGGCGTGACAGTGAACACAGAGAATTCTTTCAGAGTGGAAGCCTCTGAAGCTCTGCTGTTCCAAGGAGAAGAGTTTAGAGGGCAATATGTACTTTGTGTATTTATTTAACTTTAAACTTGGACACAATAACAACATTAGGGAAACAAGCACTGTGTGACTGCCCTGTTCTCACTCTTCCCCTGATGTCCATTTCATGCCCTTATGCATTCCAGACAGGATACTGGGTTAGATAGACCCCAGTTCTGAATCAATACAACCATGCTTTTATTCTTATTTAGAGAAGTTAAAATCAAACCAAATTACTTAATTTTGTAATTTCCCATTATTAATTAATTAAGAAAAATGATGATGATTCACAAAAAGAAGGAATTAGTGCAGGGCTGGATTTCTGCTAATACTATTAGTTCTTCTGGTTTGCTTCAAACCTACTTTTATTTGAGAAAGAAGCTCATTTCCCAAACTGAACACAGCTACACAGGAGCACATTTAGAAGAGAATAGAACTAGACTATTTCAATTGCAAGGGACCTACAATGACCGGTGAGTCCAAATACCTGACCACTCCAGGGCTGACTGAAGGTGACAGCAGGTTATTAAGGTCATTGTCCAAACGCCTTTTAAACACTGACAGATCTGGGGCCTCAACCACCTCGCTTGGAGCTTGTTCCAGTGTTTGACCATCCTCTTGGTAAAGAAATGGCTCTTCATGCTCTGTCTGAACCTCCCCTGACACAGCTTTGAGCTGTTCCCACGTGTCCTGTCTCTAGATCCCAGGCAGAAGAACTCGGCTCTTCCCTCTCTCTCCTTCACCTCCTGAGGAAGTTGCAGAGCAATGATTTTGCCACTCAGCCTTCTTCAATTTTAAATGTTGCCACTTCTACACAGCAGAGTAGTTTAGACAGAAGTGTACTATGATATTCCTTCAGTCCCAGTGGTGGTATTTGGATCTGATCCAAACCAAACAAACAACTAAAACAGAATCAGAAATGGCAAATTAGAGAAATCAATAGTGGAGAGGTCGAATCATCTCTGCCCAAAGGCAATGGAGCAGTCTGGTGCCTAAATCGCACCACAGCCTATCAGCACCCACAAAACTGTACTTCAAGCATACCTTATTGACAACGTTGCACAAAAGGTAGGACAATGATTATCATGCTTTAAAGAAAACAGTACAATACCCTAAAAGATAAAGTGAGGTCTAGTTTCTTCATTCCCTCCTCCCTCGTACTCCAATAGTTCAGCCATTAAAACACTCGTGCACAATGTAATAGAACTAGATATAATATTTTGTGAGAAATCAAAGCAGTAACTAAGTTGAATGTAACCATTGAGCTATTCCCTGTCTTTCCTATTGAAACCTTTATCCTGTATAGAAAACAATACATTATTTTAGTCAAGAAAATCCATTATAAAAGACACCATCACAGCTACATTTTCTTCACACCAAGTTTTGAAAGATGCCTTCAGGGGAAGTAGCACTGAGGAAAGGTATTTTCCCACTGGAGCAGGGAAAGGTACTGAAGACCAAGCAGAGAGTGTGAATTTCTTGTAAGGTGCCTTAAACAACCTGTGTTTTGATGCTGGTTAAGAAACATTCAGTGAATATGAGATCAAATTTTCTGAGGCACATAGTTCCCTATGCACTGTATGAGCACTGTGGTTTGGGTGTTAACTCAAACCATGGATGCATGGAGACAGTCACCTAAAAATAAGAATTACAACACATTTTTCAGTATCTTTTTGGTTCTGGTCTTTGGAACCATAACATTATTTTCCAAATAAATACGGTGTAATATAAATGAAATTCCTTTAAGGAAACCCACTTCTGTACTTGAAGAAATTGCAGTATTTTTTCCTAGGGACAGCTAACTGCTAGAGCAGGTTAAAAAAACCCAGCACTAGATGAAGCTCCTCATCTTCTCAACAAACTGCACAAGGATATCCCTTCTGCAGAGAAGTTAATCCTTAACAGGAAGATCAAGCCAAGGGCCTCATGCTGACCATTTTTAGGCAAATTATGTAAAGTATGATCACACTTTATGTGACTATTTCAGCTACAATATTTATTCTGTGTTGTCCTTGGTAAATAATAGGAAGGGATTTTCTCTGTGTTTTGAGGGGATGATTCATTTTAAATTCAGCACTTCCTCAGGGAAATAATGCAGACAGAAGCCAGACGGCCTCTACCTTGAAGAAAGTGTATTCCACACAGGAAATTCCCAATACACACACATACACACAAAGCCTGTCACTGTATGAAATCGCACACCACAGCCCTTCCCAGTTCTTCTCCCTTACAGCCTCTTCACATCAGCTTCACTCAGCTGCTTCCAAGAAACCTCCTTTCACAGGGCTCCTCACCTTCACCTCTTTCCATGTAAACAACTCTTTCCTTTTCTCTGCATTCCTTCTCCTCTCTACAGAAGAAAATACAGAACCAGGATGTTTCTTCTTTTTATTTAGCTACTTCATTTCCTGCAGCTTGTGTCTGTTGGAGCCAGAAGCAAACTCCTACTGTGCCTCCACAGTGGTGGGAAGTCCCCTGTAACTAGCAAAGAATAGTCTCAATGTCAATCTATTGTATGAATTTGGCACTGAAGAGACTGCATAGTAATCATCTATACTTTACAGGTTGTCTTGTGTTTCTGTATTCTCCACCAGATGTGTGAACATGAAACACTCCCATGAAACAGAAGCAGAATCTGCAGGAAGCAGGAAAGATTTTGTTGATCTTTTTTATGGGAGAATTTGGCAACATTTGGTCCAGTACCCACTTAAAGTTGGGCTAATTTCAAAGTACCGTCCTGGACATAATGTAGCAAGGCACATGGGAGACTCCATCAGTATTCTGCGGTTCAGAATTTATTCAGTTAATTATCTTTTTTAATAGAGAAAAACTGATAAAAGGTGAAATTAGAAGGGTTTGGTGAATTTAGATGAAAGAATTGAAGTCTGAGAAGGGAGCACAACTGGCTTTTATAATTCAGCAAGGCTGAAGAACAGGAGAAAAAGAAACAGTCAGAGGAAGCACACGTGGGACAAGGACAAACAAGTTCAAGCTAGTCACTGAAATTTTTGCTGGAACTTAAAAAAAGGTATTAAAACATTACAGAAGCAGCCAATCCCATGCAATTTGAGTTGAGGTGTCAAAACTGTACTTACTCTGCTCTTAGAAGGTTGTTTGGTAAGTTTATTGGAAAAAGTTTATGTTAGTTCCAGTTTCAAGGAACTGGAAGACAGCCCAGAATGGTGCCTCGAGTTCTGTATTTGAAATAACCTTAATCTGTGATGCTGGCAACTTGGTGATTGTTACAGAGCAGTATCCACACAGCTGCATAAAAATCTGCATCAAATAATAACTGATACCACCAGAAACACCAGGCAACAGAGTTTTCTAGAAGCAGACAATATCAAGAATCACATACATAAGAACTGATCAGTGTTAAATTTACATTTCAGTGGATGAACATAAAGGCAACAGAAAAGTACATTCTAACCTAAAATGTTAGATGAATGTAAAGGTAATTGAGTCTGTTAGGTGGGGGATAAGCAGCTGGATCAACCTATGAAAAATTGCTATTGATTTATGATTTTAACTACGGGAGTGAAAGTTCTTATTTGTAAACTGTCTGTTTGTATACAGAGTTGACAAATTATCCAAGTAACTAAAATGGCACATGGTAATAACATCTATTTAGCTATATGGATAACCTTTAATCATACATTTATTACTAAAAATTACTAAAATTATATTAATGCAAGCTGACAAAAAGTAAATGTAACCTTTAGACAGATTGGGAGCATTGATGAAAGCACAGAGTCTTTGTATTCTGGCTTTTTCCACCACTAAGGTGCAGAGGGGAAAACAAGAATCATTTCTCTATGAAAATAATATTTCTTCCATTATTCACTACCTACCAGAAGAAATACAATACAAGAGACACTACACAAGTAAAACCAGGTTCATAGGTCAGACATTTAGTAAAGAAAGATGTAAGAAATATGCTGTATTTTTAAAAATTATATGCAGGCATTAAAAAGAATGTTCCTAAAGAGTAAAAGGATATCTTCATAGAATTAAGAAGAAAATATCTTACAGGTATCATACTGAAACAATATTTTCTATCCTCTTTATTCTAAGAAGAATATTACAATATAAATCATTGTGAAAGGTACTAGACAACTAAACCAATTCTTGGAAATTTTGTTTTGTTAGCAAAAGGATGAAATCACCTTTCTACTTGTATATTCTGTACATCCAGAACAAGGAGTCTCTCAAGATAGTTAAATATTGAATCTTTTAATCTCATATATAATTTGCACATTTCAATACTGAGTTAAAACTTTTCAACAGAACTTTGCGTCCTGGTCCAGTCGCAAAGGTCTGTTGACCAGGCGAACCATGAAGGGCTGTACTAGTAGCCAGAGTTAGACTAAAACTCTGATCAGATCCAAAAACAAGTGCTCAGTCAACTTTGGAAGTTATACACACAGCTTCTTTGTTCTTTTTGGCTTTTCCATAACCCCTCAATTGCTCACTGTCTGCATATTGAAGTAAGTACCAAATTCCCTGTCTGTACCTATTACCATGCAGCAGATATTGCCACAGCCGAATTGCAGACTTTTTCCTAAAGCTTGTGGCCTGTTTTGGGCAATCTTACCAATACTCATGAAAAACAAAAGCATATCCCTGAATTCTATATTATTGTTCTGTTAAGCTGCCAAAAATACCATCTTTGTCTCCACAAAATGGGGAGACCAAAGCAGAGAGTTAATTGGACAAGTAAGGAAAGTTGTTTGTTACTTATTTATTGCAAATTTTTCCAATGCAAATGAGGCCCTAATACACTAGAGAAGTGACTTCACAAATATTACTGGTTCTCATGTTGCATTGGAAAAAAATGCAGTAGGCTTAGCTATATGCTTTCATCACTTGTAAAAATTTAAGAGACCAATTAGTCTGTCACTTATGATAGCACTGAGTTCACATCTAAGAACCTTTAGAAGAATTCAAATGTTGAAATGGTTTGTTTGATAAAACCGAATTCTACCTACTGCAGTTCTCAAAGCACTTTGAATTTGAAAGTTGCAACACTTTAAAGTATTAAGATAGGGCAGTGATCCTCATCCTGTGCAAGGGACTGTCTAGTACTTTCTGGAAAGTCTACACAATTATGTAGAAAAATGTTAAACTGTATTTGGTTAAATAAAAGCACTAATTTTCTCTGCTGACTCCGCTGAAACAGCAGACAAGGGAAATGAAACCCAGACCTCAAATAACTGGCTAAGCTTTACATTGGCAGATACAATTCTTTGGAACTCCTTTGTTTTGGTTAAAAGGTTACAGAACCGTAAGAAAATTGAGTTCTTGGCTATCTATGCAAATCCCTCTCTAGGATGCCTCAACATCACTTGTTCAAAACAATTAATTAAAATTCTTTCCTTCCCATGCCTGGTAGATCCAGAATCCAGTTAGTTTTCACTAAAGCTCATGTCATTAAGTAACATTTTCCTCTTCGTTTCTATCTATATCACCATGTTCCATGTTCAGAAATATTACATATACATAAAATAGAAATTACCAGCTTAGCATTTATTTTAGCTTCCTTTTCTCTAATTACACTAAATGAAATTTTGAGGGTTTCTCAACTGAGTTATGCCATCATTCATTAACTTTGTAACTTCTTTCTCTTTGAATATCTTAATCTAGGCTTAAAAGCTGATTGTAAAATTGAGATTTTATATTACTTGTTCAGTGCATCTTGGAAATAGTCCAATCAAAAAGCTAAATCTGTTCTCACTGCAAAATAGAACTAATATGAAATGCGAGGAAACCGATTTATTTTCTTTTTCTCCCTGAATATGAATCACATAAAATCTGTTCTAGACTTCGGAAAATTAATTTTTCACAGTACAGAAATGCTAAAGCTCATAGTTGAAAACAATAATTTTGCTTGAGAAAGCAATGAGTTTTGTGGTAATTTCAAGGAAGAACAGTATTTGCAAGTTAGCTTCAGGGCCATCAGTGTCAAGAGCAGAGACAGATTTTTAATCCCCATCACTTAGTAAAACCTGTACGCAAAGCCAGATCAATGAGTGCTGGCTGGGAGGTATTCCTAGTCTTCAATTGTTAAAAATTGTATCCAGCTTCTAATATTTTTTCATTTTAAAGAAAACAATGAGGAAGCAAAAAGTTTATAAAGAATACATGAAACGACCCACTGATAAACATAATTCTAAAAATATGAATTTCAACAATTTCTTGTATTGAGAAATACAGATCGACACAACACTGCACGACAACTGGAGAGTTTTGACTTCAATACAAAACAGCTTTGCTAGTAGGATGGACCAGAATGGAAGTGACCTGTACAGATAAAAACCTTGTATCTGGCCTGTTTTCAACAAGAATTATGTTCTACTCAGGGATAGTGGTAATGAGAGTTTGAATAACACGGTATACTCTGTGTCCCATGATGAAATATGTCGTGTCCAGTCCAAAAGTGAAATAAGCAGACGTAATCACACGCTTTGTTACTCTACCAAGCTGGGGGTGGGAATTTATAAACAGGCATTCAAAATACCATACCTATTTAAAAAAGGAGGAAAAAATCAAAACTAACAACTCAAGCCTAGGTTGACTTCCAAGGTTAAAAATTTGCTAATAATTCAAAAGGGAAAGAAGTAAATGGACTTGATTTTATTAAGGTTTCACACAGCACAATTTCTTTCAGGGAGTAAAAAAAAAAAGGGAAAGTAGATCTAATACATCTGTAATTCCATTGGGCATTTAACCCATTATCAGATGACATTGCCAAGTTAATAGCTTCAAAAATAAAGTGGGAAACAGTACCAGATTTGAACACTGTGCATAAAAAGAGCCAGACAAGAGACAATTGGCAGTGTTACACTGAGGCTGAGCAAGAGAGACCCAAACCAGCATTCTCCAAAAGTCAGTCTTGGGGGAACACAGTTTTCCACAGAAGTATGCAAGACAAATTCAGGCAGTTTGAAAATGAGGCAGGATCAGTACCTGAAATGTATAAAAGCAGTCCTTTGGTAACAGGTAAGACTGGACTTCTTGACCTCTGTCTAAAACTAAATACTACTAAATATTGCATGTGAGATGTTGGTGATACACACTAATAGCAGCCAAAAGTTTTCTGTCCTGTTTTTCTAAAGTCATTGTTTTCGCCACTGAAGAACAGAAAAATTTGACAACATGCTCTTCTGCAGCACTGTGAGCCCGCAATACCTTCAAAATTTCCATATTACATGTGAAGATTGACAGGCTCTATGAAGTTCTCCTTACAGTAGCAGAAGCACTTTCAAGAATTAATACATAATTAAAATAACCTGCACAAGAATCCAGGTTGCCCTCCATCACTGAGTGACTTCCCTGTGTGCCAGGTCAGTTCCAGGCAGCTGCCAAGCACAGAGCTGCAGATACTGACAAAAGGTGACCTCGGCGTGACAGCCAGCACCCTCACCTGCGTTTTCAGCAGGCGAGCTGACCTGGTGCTGGACAGAATCCAGAAATACCGAAGCGCATGAGTGAGCAAATCATCAGTAACAGGAAAAAAGGATCAAGGATTCCCTGGTATACCCACATGAGGAAAAAGTCTCCTACAGCAAATGGTGTTTGTACACATGGTGGCCTGACTGCCTAGTTAATTCCTGTCCACTCCAACCTGAAACAATAGGGTCTTCTGACAGAACTCCAATGTTGCTGCTACCAGCACCTATATTCAAAGACCTGTGTTTCTGAAAATCTTTAACGTGAGCTACTTGGGGTTTTTTTGATTTTTTTTTCTGTTTCCTTTTTTTCAGAAGTATTATCTCCTCCTCCCATCTCCTGCCTATTACAAAAAGCATTAATGGAATCTGTGACAAGACCAAGCACACTGGAATCTCAAATACTATTTATCCCCAGTGAATAAATATATTTATTGCAAACAATTAATGGATCCTTTTTATTTCTTCGTAAGTAGATTTTAGGTTCAGATTTTACTCAGATCAGTAGGAGCTGAAGAAGGTAGATTACTATGCAAGTGAGGTTGTCCATAAAACATGACATTAAAAATGTTGGTATATTAAGCAACTTGATTCCAAGTATATGAAGCAGGTATATTTTGTGCATGTCAGTACTTAGATTAGACACATGGATTTAACTCCTGTAAACCCAGAGCCAATGCTGCTTAGAAAAAGCAGGTGGTTTGTTCTGGCTTGTACAGAGTGCTTGGCATTATTGTCAGTGTCCTCCTAACCACGACAGCATATGTAAGAAGGCCTTGCTGCATTTAAAATCCAGTCTCAAACTGCACTGCAGACAGGAAAAAGAGAAGGTGAATGCAATCCCCATGTTTGCTTCAAAACTGTGAAAGTATAACCTGGAATCACTGGGATAGCAGGAACAGCAGACCATGATACCATCTTCTCAGGGCTGAGTTACACTTTCAGAAACATACTTGAAAGGAAAGGATTCTTTCAACAATTTCTTCTGCAGGGGGCAATGAGACATGTGGCATCACCTGAAAAGCAACTGAAACTCATGACCAGAGGTCTTCCTTTATGGCAATTCACACTTTAGAGCTCTGACACAAGGTATGCAGGTGACAGATAGGCAACCTTTCTCACAGCTGCAGAACAACCTGCTAAGGTTCTTCAGGCATTAACTGAAGTGAATGGCTATCTGACATAAGATGGGAACCTTCCCCTTACTCCTCCAAGCCCTTTGTAAGTTTGTATCTGAGCACGGAATAAGCTATTACTTCTGGAAAAAAAATGATTAAAAAATTAATTCCTTATCAGTGTATAACTAGCTCACTACATTTGACATAATTACTGTGTGGCAAATTCAGCTTTATGAGGGCAGCTGGCCACACAGTTATTCTGTAGTTTTCAATTTCTTCCACAGAGCTCAAGCTTATCTGTTAACCCAAATAAATTCGTGACATCTGCTTCATTATTTTATGAAAGCCTTGACCACCTGAATGAGTTCATAAAAAGCCAGGCCCTATGACGATATGGATTATACCTGTCCTGAATTCAGCCTTCTTTCTCCATAACCCCCATTGCCCCAAACCTATGTTACATCTTATATGCCCCCAGCAGGAATCTCCAGCTGACAGATTCCACATTGCTCCATTGCAGTGGAAGTCACCTGTGTCTAACTTACTGTATCAGAGACATCAGCCAAGGGTTACCACAGCTCAGACTACTGCCACTACACTTTTCTGAGCCTATCACACTGACTTCAGTGCATTTCCATTTCCTTCCTGCTCAGTGACAAACTGAACGTGGAAAAAATGTTCTGCATTGAAGTGCCAAATAATAGTGCCTTCTTTAGGAGTACAAACTCCTCTCAACTTCTCAGGCAAGCAGACTAGCCAGGGTCAGCACACCTTGTTGGTCCCACTCATGACATGTGCACCAGCAGGTGATCCACCTGACAGCCACACTCTTTGGCTGTGGAAGTTACAGGCTACTAGACCTGTATTTCCCCTACAAATTGGCCACATCTAGGTAGCAAGTTCTAGAAATAGTTATGCCAGCAAAAATATTTGAAGCATTCTACAAGACTAGAGTATGGCCCAATCAGTAGCTAAGAGGTTTATTTTTGTTATATTTATTTATTTAATTAATAAAGCTACTGTCACTCCTCACATCACAGTGTGAATCACATTTAAAATTAATTTAACCTTATAAATATTCCAATCATAATCTTTCTTTTCTATCCTTTTCTGACTTCCATGTTTAAATTCTATTCCACCATTTTATCAATTCTCAGCTTTAAGGCTGTGAGTAATACTTTGATTTTTATACAAATGGATTACTGGATCCACAGCTGTCAGTACAATTACGGCCAAGAACTTTGTCGCCTGAACAAACCTACAGTAACATTTAAATAGAGCCTACTTAAATGAATAGCCAATAAACCAATATTCCTGTTAAAAATAACGTATTTCCAGGGAGACAGTTACTAAATATGTTTTTATTGTCCATTAAGTATGAACTTTGAAATTGTGAACTACTATGTACAGGCATACATAGAATACAGACTGGGTACAGCAGCAGTAATTTTATGATGTTATTATATCCTAAAAGTTTGATAAAGCAATACGTAAAAAGACAGTTAAACAGAACGAGCTATGTACTTCAGGATCAAATACAGATTAACAGTAAATTAAGGAGATGTTACATGTGTGAGGTAGAAGAGGTATATAGTGAAAACCAGAAACATATGCTAGAGGTTATTTCCTTTTCAGTGAGGCAGACACAAAATTAATACATTTGATGCTCAAAATGAAGTCAAAATGAGGCCTTGCATCTGAAAATCCTGCATTTCTGTAGTATTCCTAACTAAAGACACCCAAGTTTCCAAGTCCAATATCCTTTACATCTGAACTGTTGTTTTGTGCCCCCTTGAGAGGCTACAGGAAATTAAGAAGTGGTCTTTTGTTGCTTGTGTACAGCACATCTATCCGCTAACATTCATTGCCTCTCTTCATCAATTCAAAGGAAAGGCAGCTGGGTGAAAATACCACATGAATTATACCAGTGTGGAGATGAGCATTTTGATTAATTTAACTGTGTAGATAATAGGACAGAGTGCAGCCTCAGCAAGTTTACACATGATGGAAAATTGTGAGAAGTGTTTGAGAGACCAGGGGATTGTGCTGCCATTCAGAGAGATCTCAACAGACTGAAGAAATGGGCTGACAGAAACCTCACAAAGTTCAACAAGGGGTTAAGGAGGAACAATACCATGCACCAGTGCAGGCTGGGGTCTAACCAGCTAGAAAAAATATTTTCAGAGAAGTCTTTTTGGGTAATAAGTAGCACATAAAACAACAGTGTGACCTTGCAGTAAAAGGTGACCAACAGCACCCAGAGCTGTATTAAGAAAATCATTGCCAGTGAACTGAGGGAGGTGACCCTTCCCCTCTGCTCAGCATGGGTGAGGCCAAGTGTGGTGCACCGTGGGCAGCTCTGGGCTCCCCAGGACTTAAGATACAGGGACATGGAGCGAGTCCAGTGAGGGGCCACACAGATGGTAACTGCACTTGAGTCTCTGCCATGCAAGGAAAGGCTGAGAGAGCTGTGAAGGCTTCAAGAAAGAGCAGCTCAGAGGGACCTTACCAACCTGTAGAAGAACCTGATGGAAGGGAGCAAAGAAAATGGAGCCAGGCCTCTCAGTGGTAGTGAGTGAGAGGACAAGTGGCAGCAAGCCCAAATTAAGACTGAAGAAAATCCACTTAAACATGAGGAAAATTGTTTTACAGTTAGTAACTAGAACAGATTGGTCAGAGAGGTTGTGGAGCCAACCCCACTGGATACAATCTTGAGCAACCTGCTCTAGTGGACCCTGCTTTGAGCTGGCACCAGACACTTCCACAGATGCCTTGCAATCGCAACCGTTCACTGGTTTTATATCAAAATGTCAAAAAGATGGAGCATATTGGGATCTCAATATTATTTAAAAAAACCTCATGTTTTGCAAAGGAACAGGGAGAAAATGAAACCAGTTTCTAGATTAGCTTAAAACAATGTTATCAAAATCAGATAAATTATAAACCAGAATTTAAAACCTGGCATGCTGAAAAGTGCAAAATAAACAAATAAATTAACAAAAATGCTAAAATGTCATTGTCATCAAACTCTGCATGCACCTTTGTGGCCATGTGCCCCACAGAGGAAGTCTGAACCTTCTCTGTTGGGAAAGTAAAGTGTGGACTTGAAGTGCAGCCCTCAGCCCTTAACCACAGTGGTTCCCCTGGCTGAAGCTGAAGTACTTTCAGTCCCACTCAACATGTACCTGGCTGTGCATCACAAGGAGTCAATTCAAAAAAATGCACTTGCTTTTGGAAGAGAAGGGTGGTACCAGCAGGTACAGCCCTCTCCATGCTTAACAACATATGGCTTCATTTTGATCTAGTCTTGAGGATGCCTACATGGGAAAAAATGTCATGTAAGTTACCCTTGTAAGCCTACTCCCCTGCTATTTGCTGTCACAATCAGAGACCTGATTAAGAAACTGCATCATTAGTTTTCAAATTAGAAGTACTTTGAAAACAACATAGACACATTTTTCAGAAGACAGAAAGTGATGCTCGTATTTGCGAAAGAAAGTACAATCACCAACAAAATTTTTAAAATAACCTTAGCAGAACTCCACTGTCCTGGAACTCAGGGTCTTTTAAATTTCAGAACTCAAATGGATGATTGTCCCATCATCTAATGGTCAGCTGGAAGAAACTGAGATTTGATTTAAGACTAAAAAGACATCCTGAAAATAAAAAATGGTTGCAGCTCCCAAACCCCTTGCCAGCACATATCAACTTAGCTGGATCATAAGCAAGCATCGGAAATACCACTTCTATTTTCAGAACATCATGCATCCAGGATGAAAGCTGGGTTCCTCCCACATCTAAATTGCTCAGTAAATCTTATATTTCAAGAACAGTCTCATGATAAATGTCATTTTTGTGCTAACTGCACTCTGCAAATATTTAAATTGAGAGGTGTACAAAAAAACAGATATGTTTTTTCGAACTGAGGATGCACCTTGGCCAAGCAAGAAAAAGATTTAAGCCATGAGCTACAGGTTGACATTCAATCCAGACTGAGTTGGGAAAAGATGTTTTTGTATATCCTTAAGATGAGTTAAAAATAAAACTTTTCATACAAGTGGAATGATTAAATATGAAGGTATGTGATACTACAAAATAATTAGTTAGAACTTGGGGAAAAAATTAATAGACAGATGGTCTCCACTTACTCTGAAAAGTTTAAAAAAACTATGATCATTCTAATCTCTGCACAGCAAACTATTTTTAAATTCCAGATTTTTGTGATGTATTAAAAAATAATCTGTCCAAATGAAATAGACATGAAAAATGAAAGCCTTGTCCAAATTTTCTGCCAGTGTTTATTGCAGTTAAAATTATCATTACCTGACACTTGAACTATTAGAAATGTTTTCTTTCATGTAAACCGTGACACCAGTACTCCTTCTAATTAGAACAGGGATTGCTACCAAACAGCATCTTTTATATATGAGTTGTATCAGTACAGAAAATTAAAAAATTACAACTCAGACAAAGTAGCTTATCATTCAAAAGTATCAAAATATTCCATTATTGGGTTCTAAATCTCAGACCTGAATAAATACCTACCATGACTACACCTCTAAAACTGCCTGATTTTTTATAGCTATGTTCTTCTAGTGCACTCAGTAGGGCACAGACAGGTGATAGGATTAGGATCTATTTTTATTGTCTAAATTGGAATCCAAATTGGAAAGGCTGCATCCCCAGCTAGCTGGTCTGTGGATTAAAATTGAGTGGGTAATTTCAGTTCAATTTTTCCACAGACAAAACCAATAATAATTAAAGAAAGACAGCTTGATTATCAGTCTTAGTGCAGTATAAGGCAGGCCTGGAAATGAACTCTGTCTGTATAACATGATATCCTAGCATATATTCCTGAAAAAACGCAAACCTAAAATTAGTACCTGAATATTCAGAGCATTTTAGTCTTTCCTGTACTTAATATCCTCTTTGTGAAGTCAATACATCACACTTGTTTCAGGGTATTTGTACTGCATTAAGAGAAATCAGAGGCACTTACAGCAAGTACCATCTATGCAAAATTCTGAGTTTGTAGCTGTATCAAATAACAAAGGGCAAAATCTGAGCAGTACACAAGAAGTATTGCTGCTAGAAAGGCGTCTCTAAGAAGTCTGGATAAAGCTACTCAAGATGCAAATTCTGACTTTCTCTCACTTGCAAAATATTGTCAAATCATTATGACAGTGCATGCACAGCTGTACATAAATGTTTAGTAATGATGATGGTATCCTTGGAAGAAACGAAAGAATAAGGATAGGATAAGTGGCTCCAGAGTTAACTTGAAAGAAAAAAAAGCTACTTCTGCAGAGATCTATACATAGTAAATAATATAACTGGTTACTGAATGCTATTTTATATTTCAAATATTTGAAGGCATTTTATAGTACACTCATTATGAGAAGGCTAAAGAGAATTTTGGCTAAAAAAATTCAAATTGCATAATCAAATGGAGAATAATATACATAGATTGAAGGAACATTTCTAAATGGAAACATAATGGGAATATATTTTGAATAACATTACTTACTAACCAATGTTTCTGAAGCTCCAGCTGCAAAATATTCTGTAACATTTTTATTTAATAGCTGAAGCTATTGCATTTTACTTGCTCTACAGAACTCATGCCTCTCCTTGGTTGCCATTTCCTGGAGTAAAAGACTAAGCTAAAAAATTTGTTTTGGAAATAAATGTTTCAACAGGCAACTGTGGACAGAGTATGAACCTTGTACTTCCTTATCAGCTAGAGAGAACAAACACCTAGAAGACATCTGAAGTAGATCAAATTCTGAAGGGAAGGAGCCAAACTCTGCCAGTGTTCAGAAGTGTTTCCATAAAGCTACGGAACAGTGAGATATATTATCACTGTATGGCATATTCACAAAGTCACAAAATTGGCACTTAAAAGAAGCTACATGCTGTTTGACAAAGGTAAAAGGCCATTCACTGGACAGTTAACAGTAAGCACATACCAAAGGGAGGGAGCTGTTTTCTCCTGCTTCTATCTCTGAATGTGATATGCTTTTAAATTACTCATTTTGAGTACCATATAACCTAATCAGGCTAATCGCCATCAAGTGTTGCAAAGTGCTGTGATGCTGTATTGTTCTTCCTTATGAGCACATTTGCCAGGAAAAATGAAAGTGATTACATGTAGAGCTCCCAGCAATGTGAACTGTATGCAAGCATAAATACTTTAATTTTCATATTGTAATTTTGCTAGAACTATAACATTGACACATGCATTATCTACATGCTCCTGGTTCTGTAAGTGTCTTGGACAATTTCACATAAAAGTAAGAATGGCACATCATCCTGTAAAATTGACAAAATTGTGATTCTAGTTTTTTGATGCTGGACAAATAATTTAATTGAAAAGGGAGAACAAAAATGTCTTAGCTTTATTATAAATGACTGTAACAACTGTTAATGTCAAATACAGGATCACTCATCAGACTTGGCTAAGACATGGAAATCTTTGTATTTACTGTTTGAGGGGATCATCCACCCCAACAACAGGCTCCCAGAGTCCCTGCACCCTTTCATCTCTAGATCTTACACTGTGTAGTAATCCAAGCCATATGGCTCCTACCTACATCTCCTCAGCTGAACCCCTGAACGGGGCAGTCAAGTGAGGAGAGCCTGCTTAGGTCTGTGAGCCCTTCTCAACTGATTCCCAAGTGTAACTCGGCCTCCTGTGAACACAACTAAAGGTGGTGGAACTGCTGAACTCGCTGCTGTCTCTCTGTCGAGCCTGATGAACAAAGTATGGTCTCCTGATACTATGTCTGATGGTTAAAAAACAACAAACCAAAAACCACAAAAGGCAAGCTGTCCCCCTTTCCCCTCAGAACTGGATACTGTCACAAACATTTTGAACATCCTGCACACCTGCAGGCATATTAAAAGCTACAGAAACTGTAGCTTTTTAAAATCTTGACACTGCTCTGATTCAAATGTGAGAATCTAATATATTACACAGTCCAAACTACTTGATAATTTGAATAATGGAAAAGAGAAGATTGTGAGGTTTTAATGGAAACAAAAATTCAATACAGAAAACCCTATGTACAGTTAATAGGTTAATTTATTCCAGAATCTTATAAAAAGAATGGCGAATTATTTACAACAAATTTACAGCAAATAATTTACAGCAAATGCAACTCCTTACAAAGCATGTGAAGGGCAGTTACAACAATTCCAATACCAGCTCATTTGCCCGTGGTCTCAAATGCTGATTCCAAAACCTTTCTGTCTCAATGAATTTAAAAAAGATCAAGGTTAATCTCCTACACAATTTACTCTTAGAAAATGATGAGATTCACAATGAAATTTAAATCACACAGTCTAGTTAGTAACTTATATTTAAGCCTATATTCTGCTAAGACAATTAATTGTAAATATACTGACTGGCTGGACTATGCATGCATATTCAGTTACTATTAGGTAGGCTGGCTTATTTTCAAGAATACACTTGATTATGTAGTTATTTTGTTCACATCACTTGTAGTCTAACTAGACTCTATCTTGGTTCACACTGCAAATTACTTTAGAGAACTCTGGTCAAAAAAGAAGTACATTATTCAAAGCATAAATTTGTAAATAAATCATGCCTGAGTAACAGCCATGGAAGCTGAAATTCTGTTAAGGGGTTCTACAGCAAGAGTCACGAGAAACAACTTTATGAAAGTCTTTTTACCATTTTTGCTTTAGTCTACCTTATTATTCTTCCACTTGCTGAATCAATTGGTGGGACTATTAAGGTATTTGCTGTTTGCAGTGACAAAGAGCTGGTCCCAAATGTCAGTCAACAGCAGTTTACCAAAACTAGCTATTATCAAACCAATTTGATTGACTTCCTAGATCTAAAGTTTCATGTTTTAAAATTAATGGTAGATACAATTTACACAATGCCATTTTAAATAATATTTTCAGATAGAAAATAGGACTGGGCAGAATCAAAGCACAGGTAGAGAAATAGCTGACATCTTCTGTAGCAAATGGGGACAGTATGTGGGACAGCTAACACTACTTTCACTCACGAGTTGGAAAAAAGTATTACAATGACTTTATAAAGCTTGCTGATGACTGGAATTTGCAAAATTATTAGATGTGAAGGAAACAAGTGGAAAGAAAAATTGTGATTACTTTCCTAAGTATAACTGTGTTTTATTACAGCCAAAAGAAGAGTAATTCATTAAACCTCATGGAATTCTGGTCTTTCCTGAAGAATGGAGAATGTATCTGGAAAAACAGCTGAAGAGGATTTTTGGTATCATGGTTAAATATCTAGCTAGTTAAGCCATATGCTGTGGCAGGAAGAGAAAATTTAAAAACCTTGGATGTAAAAAAGAGCATAAAAATAGTGGAGAAAATTCTATTTTGGTAAAAAGCTTCCAGAAATATTCTTGATATTCAAATATTGCTTAGAGAGATCAAATTCAAAAGAGGTCATTGAAAGGACTGGAGAAAAAAGTGACAAATAATACAAATTAAATTGATGGAAATGCCTCTGTATGACCTATATGATTAAAAGGCTTCGTTTGATCAGTTAATAAAGAAGATTGAGAGGCTTTCTGATTACAACATATGAAACTATCCCTCAGTCAAGGCACTAGGGTTTTCTCTTGGTACAGAAAGCAGAACAGGAGAGCATTACAATAGCAAACTCTTCTTTTGAATAATCTGATATAAATATTCACAGAGGTATGTAACCACTAGAGCTACAAACTACCAAGGGCACTTATAGATTCTCCATCCCATAATGCCTATAAACCAAGAGTTTACATTTCTCTCTAAATTACGTGAGGTAAACACGTGTTACTCAAATACATAAAAGATGACTGAAATTATGGCTTAAGGTGAATGAGAGGTCAGATCTGAACACTCACAGGTCATTTCTGACCACAATACTTTTAAAGACTGCACCCAAGTTTTATCTGAATAACAGGGAAAGTAGTCAAATCCATACACAGAAGTCAGTGATTATCTTGAGAACCAGAAAACCAAGAGCAAAAGTTAGACATAGTTTTAACTATTGATATTTAGTAAATAGATTCTTGGACTCCAGTGGCATCTATAATGTCCTCATGACCATGGCCTTGACTTCACATTCAGCTTGTCTCCAGCATCTCCTCTAACCCCATCAGAATTCTGCTCCACTTAAAAAACCAACAGCATCAAACTCTGTCTTTAGAACCAACTGCATAAGAGAGGCAATTAGTGTGTACAGCATAGTTCCCAAGAGCTCTATGAATGTCAAAACAAGGTAGACTTAGTTTATATGAAAAGCCAGTTTCTGCTCTATAAAGTATCCAAATAATACAATGATGGGTGAAGGAGGAGGCAAGAGGTAAAAGAAAAATGTGTGCCATGAAGTGGTTTTTTTTTATATCACATGGGCTGTCTTCCAGTTCTGACAGCCTTCCAGTTTTCATTATCAACCTGCTCTGTAACCATCAGAGAATGCTTTCAGTTTTATTCAGTGACCGTAACAGAGTATGTAACTAACTTTTGCAGCCCCTCCACACAAACACAGCAGATACCTGATCTGACAACTAGGTGAGCTGAAAACTGACTTCGGGCCTTAGCAATCAGCTAGCTCTATTCCTCTGCAAAGAGTCTCACTCAAACATTTTTAAAGGACAGAAGTGCAACAACGCATATGTTGGAATCATTTACGTCTTGTATGTACTTGCTTAAGAGATTCAGACTATTTACATCAAGTTTTCTTAATTCTCAGCCAGATACAGAATGAATAAATGTTTTCAACTGCCGTAGGCAATCATGAATTGATGGGAAATCGGGAAATAACGAACAAATGAGATGCTGAAATAGCTGCAGATTAAGTGTTTATTTTTTATTTCTGATTTCACTTAAAGTATTATTATAATCACAAACACACACGTATGCTTTTCCATGTAGCTCATGAAATTGGCTGGATAATTACAAAGACATAAAGATGAAGTGCACTACAACAGATTATTCCACAACTTGATTGGTTTCAGATAGCTGCAGGGCTTTGACAGCTGATACTTGGCAGATGTGCTTCCATTTTAATACTGTTTATCTCCAAGTGATCTACTTCAAGGCATTTGATCTTTTATTTGGAATGTGTGATTGTCTTCTGCAGGAGCAGGCTAACCCTATGTAACCACTGGACTGTATGTACTGAACTAGAACTGTTAACTGTACAAAAACTGTACACTTAGCTTGCAAAACCTTAGAAACAGGATTCATAAGGATAATTAATCTTATGACATCTGGCTCAAATGCTAAGGCTTAATATCCTACAAGATTTGTTTTTCTTTGTTCATGCTAGAGATTTGTGTGCTGTCACATGAGCATTCCCTTTGATGTTCTTTCTGTGAGAGCTACTACTAACTTCGTGCTTATACCTCTCCTCAATGTAGAAGAAGCTGGTGGGAGAAGGAAATTACCATTCCTTCTCATCGGCCTTCTGCTCTCTTAAACAACTAAAATAATTTCTTAGTTAATTTATTCTTACAACCCACACAAAGCTAGGTATACTTGTAGGTAATGGGAACAGCTCTTGTTGTCCTGGATTTCAATAAAAGATGTGGTTCTCTAAGTTACAGAGTTACAGTTCCCTTTTTCTTTTCCCTAGGGTTCACAATGCCACTTGGATATTCCCAGTGATGTGTAAGAAAGACCATATCCACAGCTCCATGGGTGCTGATTAAAAAAACCAAAACCACAAACCTTTCGAACAGAAAGCTTGTTACTTTAAAAAAAAAAACCACCAAACTTGACAGATAAAAACTGTTAAAATCCTAGCAACTGTTTTAGAGTTAATATTTTTCACAGTAACACTACTTCAAATTCTGCAAATAGCACCACCCTGAGTCAAGAAAGTTCCCTTTACTTGAAGGCACCCTGCATGGAGGCAAGAAACTTTCACCTCCCTGTGCCATTTTTACTGAACAACCCTCAACAATTTCAGTTACACAAACTGTATTCTCACCTTCCCCTAACAAAAGACCCACTGCTTTTTTTTAACACCCATGAGCAGAGAAATGACAAGACATCTTTCCATTTATGTTATTGCATTTGTTTATCTAAAAAAAAACCACCACTCTTAGTAAATGTGGCATTGGTGATAAAGGGAAAAAATAAAAATAAAAGCTTTAAATTTTAAAGGCTGGTATCTCAGTCCTTGAAATCACAGTACAGAAACAGCCCTAGAAGCACAGATGGAAATGCAGGTACCTTCCCAGCTGTCAGAATAATGTTCCTTGACCTCTTTCCACTCTAATGAATCTTCCGTTCTGTGTATAATAGAACAGCCATCATAGGAAGTGTAAAAATAAAACTCAGGCAAAATAATTTATATTTCCTGTCATTAGAAAAATTTCCTCGTTGGTTGGGGAAATGAATTGAACTTGGTTTTCATACATTTTCTACCTAGAGCATCGAGCACCTTTTCTGGTGGCCTTTTGGACATGAGTGGAAGATACTGGTACATTTTCTTATATTCAGGAGAAGATTTAGGCCAACATGCCTTAGGTGGACAAAGCTGACCTCCTGAAGCTTGCAGTGACGGACTGAAGATGTGACTAGATGTGTACACCTGGGTTCTAATATGCTGTGGATTCAGGTGGTGCCACATTCAGTATGCTGACTGTTTCACATCACACCGACAAGCTCTTAACCTTATATGGTTTAGCTCACAGTAACAGCAAATTAAAGACAAGTTATGTACACAGTAGCCAGCATTTAAACTCTTTGGTGCACAGTGCACTCGAGAAAAACTCCAGGCATAACAAAGTTCACTCAGCAAATGCCTGAGACAGCAGTAACTTCATTGCTCTATGCATCTGCCCGTCCAAACCACAAAAGCTGGATATGAGCTCACAGAGCCCTACACACATGAAATTGGAGGCAACAACGTAAACATAAGCTACAATCAAATGTAACCACATTAAAAGCTATGCATCTTTCCAGAATTATCCAAAAGATAGGTTATGATTATTAGTGTGATGACCTTAAAAATACTTGGCTACAGGCCTCATGATAACAACTCATCCTTAGCTTGAATTACACTATTTTTCAGGACACTGAGATTCACAAGGTATCTGTTTTAATATCCTTCAAGCATTTAATGACGAATTGTGAAGCCAAAATTCCATTTCTACAGAGCTAAAATTGCAGCCATCCCCAAAGATTTTATCAAAACTGTAGGATTTGACTGTGAGATAACAGATATCAGAAGAGATATGTGCACAAATTTTCAACACACGAAAAGAAGACAGGTATGTCCATGATGGCTAGGCAGGACCAAATAAACAGATCATCCCTTAAGGTATTTCAAGAACCAAAACAGAAAAAGAAAGAACAATACTTTTATTTAGCTTAATCCTACAAGTTAGTAAACATTACACGTAACTTTATGACCACTATACAATCAGGACACATACATTTTGTCTCAAACTTGTGTGCTCTATTAGTGTGACAGTTCTTGCATCTGCTGCTTATTGCTTTTAAGGTTCTGTGTCAAAGCAGTATTTAGACACCAGAAGATTGGCAATCCCATTTATGTTAAAGGAAACTCTGGGAAGAGTCAGTGCATTTGATGTAATTATTCCAAACCAGTGTTTTGGTATTATAATATATATTTTGGATAACACACTACTTTTCCATCTAAAGTTTGTTTCTAAGTGGACCCTCTACCACTTTTACTTGATTTTCTAGTGTGGTAGTAATGCTATGTAGATTTAAATTTGTAGTGGCTTTGGCAGTCTAGATTAAAGAAATTTTTTCTTTCTGAAACATAAATGCATGAATATTACACACTGTGATTTTAGTCTTCAGCACACACATATCCAAAGGTCCTGCACTTGAAATGGTGTTAAAAAGTGCTCTGAATTTCAAATCTCTTGTTGAATGCCTTTGTGATTACAGATGGTTGAATGTAGATAATGAATATTTGATTCCTATTTAATGCTTCATACTAGGCATTCACCTGATGCTCAGTTATTTTATTTCTGCCAAAAGGAGACTTCATAATATTACTCCAAACTGAAAACAAACCTTAAAGCAATTACTGATGTTGCTGACACTTCTGTGTTTGCTATAAAAATTAAAAGTTGCTATATATCTGTTCTCTTAGGTAAGCAGAAAGGAAAGTTAATATCATGAACTAGTGCTTACGTAGTAAGTATTAAAATGAACTTACAACTAAGATTTTGCTCTGGTTAAACATGATTTTTAAAGAGAGAAGAAAAAAATGCATTTGAACCAGTAACTTCCAAGGGATTTGGCAAAGGATTGTTTTTGTGGGATTTTTGTTTGCTTTGGTAATGAGAAAAGTCACTCACAGGTACTTTAGCTAACTGCAAACAACAACCCCACCTCAAAGAATCCATTTTTTTGTCTCTTTGCATGTAAGTTCTAGAGGAAAAATACTGGACCTCTGATATAAAGAGCAAAAAATACCCATAAACATAATTCCCTCTATCCTTTAGCTGTACTTGAGAGTTCATTACAAACAAACTTTCTTGCATAGTTCCCCATCTTGCAAGTGTTAGACCCCCTCTTATCCCTACATTTATAATTAATATAGAACTGTTGTACCAAATCTCTGGAGGATTAAGACAAAAATGCCAATTAGCCATTTTACCAGTTTTCTTTCTATGTAAAGATTTTAATTGTAATGGAATATAATTGAACCATCCTGCTTCTCAATTTACAACAGAGTAATGTAAGAGAACCATCCAATATGGTAAAGTATATAGAAGACAGGACTTCCATCATTTTCAACATGTGAAAAATGCACCTTTCTATTGAATAAATTAATAAGAAAATATTTAAAATTAAAAATAAGGCACTATATTAAATAGACAATTAAGCATTTTTTTCACGCAGTAGTTTCTGTGTCTTAGATAGCTATATTTATAGGATTGTTGGAACTGGCTTGAAATAACAGTCAAAGAATGCCAACTTGATCCACCTTCCTAAATAAGTCACCATCTTGCCACACTACAGAAGAGAAAGGATTTAAAAACTGTTTATAGCTATTATTTCTCACAGGAAAAAAAAAAAAAAAAGACCACAGATAGAAAGCCTGATTGATCTGTACCAGCAAGGTTTTGGTTTCTGTTCCTTCTAATAGCACAGTGGCCTAGTATTCTTACATCTCCTCCTAGAAAGTCACTATTCTTCCCAAAATACTTCAGGCATTTATGCACTCATCAACTGCTATTCCTTGGACTTAAGAAATAGAAAATCAGATCTAAGAGCACATCTCCTTTGGCTTTAAAGCGGCAGCATTCAGATACAGCAGATCACAGTTTCTAATATCTTGGCTTATTCAAAGAAAAAGAATAGGTGATAACCTTACCTTAAACCCAGTGCAACATTTTTTTATTAGAGAAGCAAAGTAATTTCCAACCAAAAAGCATTTGGCAGAACAGATTTTGTACTACTTGCTATGCTGGTGTCTCTTCTATTAACACAAGGGACATCTACAGGCATGGCCATGAATATGTAGTGTTCAATCTCAACCATTTCTATACTTTATGAAATGGAGATTCCTATCCTGGTTGCAAACAAAGTACTGCCCATAGAAGGGAAAACTCCTGACACACATCAGTGCTTGCCTCAGAAAGCGAGAAAGTGACATCCATTGCAGCAAAGTAGAGCTGGCAAACCTTATTGCAATAAGCCTTTTTGTTGTGGTGAAACTGTTTTCCCCACTCCTTTTTAAGACTGTTACCTGGTCTCACACGTAATTAGCCTGATGCCGCCATCACAGTATTAACATGAGCTGCAGCCTGGGAAACAAAAGTAACAAAAAGAACAAAAGCTGAGAATGCAAAAAAGCCACAAGAAGTGTGGCCTGGAGAATAACTGTTGCAAGTACACGTATGTATGAGATATGAGATCACAAGGGTCAGACAATCAATGAAATTCAGATCATGTTTAAGCCCCAAACAAAGTGGCATCCATTTGAAATGTATGTTCATAGTTGCAGAAGGAGAGAAAACACAGATTTGAAAAAACACAGCTTTTTTAAGTCATTACTCTGACAAATACCTCTGACAATTCTGTGACTTAACAACCCTGCTACCTGTATGGCTAAGCTTGAAGAAGAAAATGATTCATGGAGTATCTCACTGTTATGTACCAAGTGATGTACCTGCCTAAGTAAAATGTACTGAGTACGAATTAAAAGTATGAATGGAAAGCAGTAGTAGTTCAGGAAGCTTCAGAAATCATACTCAAAGTGAGAGACTGTGCAATCATCTTTTAGGGGGTGTAAGAGATGAGAAGACTCCCATGGAAGACATAAGAACATCAGCTTTTGCATCAATCTTTGACCTAAATTTCATCCTCTAAACTATTCAGATCCTACAATGTCTGGTTTTCTGCATTCCAGCAAGGCATGCTTTGAGAGGAGAGGCGATTTATCAGGACAGCCCTTGCAGATGGCACACAAACCCCTTCTTCAAATCCTACACTATCACAGCCATTTTTTTTTTTCTTCAAAGAACCTTTCATGTTTCTGGTAGTACTATCAGCTAAAAAGTGTTAAAATTGCCAACAGAACTTCAGTTGTGGACTGGGAGACTTCACTGACAGAATTTTCAGATCAGAACAGAACAATGCAGGAGATCTTAGATGGTCTTCACATTATTTGACATTTCAGCCCTTAATATTGGATTTAAACAGTAAAATTCGACGGAAAATTCCCAAGTCCTTCACCTGCTTTTTTAGACTGGACAAAAAATTGTTTTAAAGTAAATAAAGATTAGGAATGCTTGAATTTCCATGCTAATTGACTTGGAGGATGTAGTTAGGCAGCAAATCAAGACTTAAGACTAAACCACACTTTGATATGTAAAAGCCAATGAAAAACCCAAGAACTTGCTTACTGCTGACCACTGTTCAACAACTTTTAAGTAGTGTGAGGATGAGATGCAGTAATCTTGAGGGACACTGGTGAGGGGTAAATGTACTCCAGTTGTTTATTGAAATAACAACACTTGTCTGATTTTTAACGCAGTACATTTCACTTTGGGAACCGAGTACATCACTAACCACGATTACAACTATGGATCATCTGTGACTGATCATGACTGCAACTATTATAAACTGTGATATATTTGCTAAAAGAGGAAAAAATATTTGAATAGAAAGTCCATGTATAACGTTTTCACCTATGGCTGAATAAAACCGAGAAGGAGGATATGTTGCTCAGTTTACTAATAAATCTGAGACACTGGAATGCAATACTCTGAGGAAGTGATGAGCAGTCCTAACAGTATTGGATCTTTTAGTAAGCAACTTTTCTACTACTATGAAATTGATTAAGGTTAATAATTACTTCACTCATATTGACCTGTTGTATTAGTTGTACCAGCAACTATTACAGTCAGTAGGATCTCCCACTCCATTAAAAGAATTCCTTTTAAATGTTTCTTTCACTGTTTGCATATAAATTACAGGAAAGAACAGATTTTTTCACCCTGTAACAATTTCTGGATATTAAAACTTGTAGAATATTCTGATAGTTTTATTACAGATACAATGTTATTGTCTACTGTAATTATGTCTACCTAATCACTTGCAGTGATTAAGACTCTTACAGTTTTTTCCTTGATTTTAAAGCATTTCTATGCAAATGTGAGGGTTTCCTCTATCTTCATTTTTCATAAATTCCTTGTTCTCAATTTATTTTTTTTTCATTATTTTACCAACTTACTAACCCTTGGATTAATTAGTCTTTCAGGTAGTATCCACATCTGCGGCCAGTTACAGTATTTAAAGCCAGTGTCCTCAGTTAAGGACACAGTCCTTTAGACAGTCAATGATGAACTTTCCTTAGGAAAGGTAAATTGGATTATGGATTATCTAATCTCCTTCAGGACTAGCCCATTTTATTTCCATAGTGAACAGATCAGCAATGCTTCCCTGAGCCCCACTCCTCCAGTTCAACTATGTCAAATTAGAAGTGGAAATTACACCATCGGACAATTTGTCACGTATAGCAATACAGGATTCAAGAAATTTCCTTTTGAGAGACTAAAGCTATGTGAGGTTTGTTTGGCTGTTTGTTTTACTGCTTTCTATCCTTTCTTCAGAGCAGCAACAGAATGGAAACTGTGGAGCAAGACAAACTCCTACCTGCACCAGCAAGACATTTCCTTTGGTCAAATGGCTGCAAGAAGATCTCTGAGGAAATAGTGGTTACAGGCTGCCACCTTCAAACCTTTGCGAACAAAGCTTTTAGGCCTTCACATTCACCTAAGGCCTCAAATCTTTGACCAGCTCTTTCCCTGGATGGCTTGAAGCATTTCAGTATTCATTTTCGGTCTGCCCTATACATGCCTCACATCTCTTTGTGGACATACCATGTTACAAACAAATCTGCAGCTTATCTGTTTCTCCTGTAAGACTTTCAATTTCTGCCTTGGATTGCATCGCCATTCCAGGCTCTCCCCTCAGAATCTTCTTGTTACACCAAAATACAAGCATAACTTATTATACCAACACAACTGTATGCACGCCAGCATTTCCTGCATCCCTCACTGAAACTGGAAGATGAATGCAGTGCAGGAGAACACATGGCAGCTGCTATGTCAACTTGAAAGCCAAGTGAGGAGAAAAAATATCTTAGGTATTTCAGATTAAAAAGTAATGCTGTATTTTTTTCAGAATTAGTTGGTTATAGATTAATTTCTTACAGTTGTCTACATTTTTTCTTACAGTAAGGAGATGAATTACATGTGATTGT
>VZTZ01024477.1:108271-128079 GCA_013400955.1 Drymodes brunneopygia | reverse complement strand
TATATATATATATATATATATATATGCATCTCTTTCATGTTATACAACTGATATCTACATAACTTGATGCTGACTGCTCCATCTTAGCAATACATGTCCATGTGAGTGTGTAACTGCGTGTTTTCAAGGCCTATCCTGATTCTACAGTGAAAAATATGCCAAGCAAACACTTCTCCATAAAACACCAAGAACCTACATTCAATTTATTTTACTCTTTGCTAAGGCTTCACAGCTGAGTTACTGTAGATGTAAGACATCACACAGATCTAATTCAAAGCTATTTAAATGAAGACTTTTGTAAGCCAGGAAGAAGCAGACAGACCTATATAAAAGCCTTAATTTAGTGGAGACATGCTTCCTGCTGTTAGCTTTTCCCATTCCTCACAAAGGTGTATGGAACAAACCGAGGGGGTGGACACATCCACTGAGTCCTGTCTTAGGATCCATCTCCCCCTGCAAAGGTCAGAGCTTACAGCAATGCCTACTGAAGGATTGTTCTGGGCAATACAAAATAGTGTATTGCCCAACCAAATTTACCTACTTTATGATTATGAAAGAAAAGGTGTAAGACCAGGACCCTAAAGACATCTTTCATGATGTAAGACGTCATTCTCTGAATCCAACATGCATCAGCTCAGTACAAGATGCCTTAACTTTTTTTTTCTGGACTCAATAACAAAACTTTTAAAAATACGCAACAGTCTGCCTCAAGCTAAGGAAATCACAGCACATCTTTGTATTCTATAAGACTTTGTAACTTACCGTATTTTACTCACAATTATTTCCCTTCAATCACGGCACTCATTTAACTTAAGATAAATGGACTTTATATCTGTGCTTTCAAATCAGCATTCTCTAATTTTCACATAGTTATCTGCCATGAAACTCTAACCATTTCTGTGACACCACTGTGGAGAGTGACTGTATACATATTACAGAAATAAAAAAATTCACATATATCAATTGAAATATTTACTTCTGTACCCTCACATCATGTAAATTTTTCTCTTCCCAGTCCTGGTATAATCCATATGTGAATTCTTAAATATGTTCTGCAAAGAAAACCTAGAACTGCAAGAGAGAGGATGGTGACTTCTTCCCACTACAACAACAAACTGAAGTACCTGAAAACAAAAAGTATACACACCAGGAATAAAAGGCTGCCTGTAAGAAAAGTCCAAGATCATACATACATACATACAGAGTTCTTTCCATTCACTGAGACTGGACCACTAAGATTCATGCTTTGCAAATAAATCCTACTAGAGATTCTGGGTAAGCAGCCATAAAAAGTTTAAAAAACTGATGAAATCATTCCAACTTATTACTGTTCCTCATAAATGTGACATATATTTTTCTGGACTTGCAGTGAGAAAGGATGAACCAGAAATCACACTGATGGTACAGAGACACTTGAGAACTTGACTTCCCTGAAAGGAGTTTGCATCATGGCAGATTTAGCACATAAGATTATGTTTAGAGGTGTTACTATATTTTTGTTTTAATATAAATATTTATTTTTAGACTGGCCAAAAATTGCAAGGAGTGCCTGAGAGACAGAAGGAAGTGTGGCAATTCCAAAGGCATCCAATAAGCTTTTTCCTCTCAAATGGCATAATTCTGCTACAGTGAACAATGCAGCGTAACTGGATTAATAAAATTTTAATATGTCTTACAATTAAATAACTTATATGGAAGTCACATAGTGGATAAATGTATTTCCCACTGACTTCAGCATTAGTTTATGCTGAAATTTCTTTAGCCTAGTGACATTTGAAAGCAGCAAGTTTTATTTCTGAGAGAAATTGCCTGAGCTTACTCTATTATGACTTGACATTTACATCGCAGTCATAGCCTGCAGCTCCAGCCAAGATCAAACCCTGACTGTTCATGCTCATATAAATGTATGGTCCCTGCTCTAGGGAATTTAAATCTGAGGTCATCTGCTAAGCCAGCTACAGAAAACCAGAGAATATAAATAAAAAATTACTAATGTAGCCATTTAGACAACTACAACCCTGAGGTTATATTTATTGACATACAAAAGCCTGAAGGAGGATATTTGTTCCCCACAGCAAAACTACTTTTTGCATGCAGCCCACATAATCTGGGTAAATATGCTTTCTATGATGGAAACCAAACAACATGGATTTGTTGTATGGCCTAGTATTTGAATATAGCAGCTTTTCTTCAGCATTAACATCATGCTATGATTCAGACCACTGAGAAAGAGTCATTAATTTAGAATTCAATTTATTTTACTTGTACATGAAAGGTTTGCCTTACTGATTTTGCTGAAGTTTTATTATGCTTGCTTAGATGAGGGCATACTTCTTAGAAAGGGTTTAATTTTCCATTTAAAAAAGCAGAACTTGTTGAAGTCTGCACTTGGGTCTTTTGATTATGAAATGCACCTTAACTTGATTTCTATGTCACCAAAACTGGACAAATTTTGAGGGGCTATCTGCAAGGCAAAGACCTGAACTTTTCTTTTAATGCAAGGCAACTAAACAGTGCACTGTTTAGCTCTACTTCTGTATTAGTTGCTCTTAATGCCTTCTAAAATTCCCTTCTCAACTCCTACCCTACAATATTCCCACCTATATTAAAAAATCAAATTCAAATATAGATCAGTAAATACATATCAAACAAACAGCTGCCAGTGCTTAATCCTTTAAGTTATTTTACCTCACCTGAAGTCTACTGCTTGATGTAACTGTGCAGCCTGCCAGTGAGCTGTGAGCACTCGCTATCCAAAATTCAATTGTATCCTATTTGGGAAGCTCACACAGTGGGATGCTGATGAGGTTTCTCAAACCTCCTTGATTCTGTCTCCCCTTCATAGGTATCTTTTGCAAGAAATTCTCTGGTGTCAGATAAAACACCTTCAGGCACTAATAGCATTACAGGGACAGTGCTTTTTCAATCAGTGTTGCAACAATTGCTAGTGATCCAGCCTGCTGTAATTCTGCAGCTAAAGTAACACCCATTCTCTCTTAGATTACATTTCCTTAAACATGCTCATGAAAGATTTTGCTGTCTCAAACACTTTTTTAAGCAAAACCTATTGAACCTATTGCTTCTTTCTTTGGAGGCATGCCCCATACAGAGGTTCTCTACAGCGTTCCAACTGTTAAGACTAAGAGTGCCACTATATCCAGTATTTTCTTCTAAGCTCAGCTTGTTGTTTACATGTGGAAAAGTCATGGGCTTTTTTCACAACTGTACTAAGCTTTTTTAACTTATTTGCAAACTACTTCTCTGAATACTTAGGAAAAACAAAACACTCGGTTTTCATGGCTGGAGAGTTTTCACTTTAAATTTCTCTGTCTGAGTAACTGCTTTCATATGCTGTATTTGACATTCCTTCATCACTTTGGATCAGACAGAGGAAAATTAAAAAGGTAGATATTTTGCTCAAATATAATTTTGTAGGGTTTATAAATTTCTGGAGGGAAGAAGTATAAATATTAGAACTGAATCTTACTAGCTAGAAAGCCTAAAAGTCTAAAAACTTTACACGGTAGAATACACTATGTGAATTTCATTATTAGAATTCCTTTTTCTTCATCTTCATCTAAGTTTTCAGATTTTCTGTTAAAGGAATGCTTTCTTGTTTATCCAAATCTGAGTTGAATTCTTGAGTTAACTTTTACTGTTACACTTGGAATACTTTTTGCTATGCTATTTAAATTCTTTTACTGCATGACTGCATATCTCTGTTATGAAGAACTTTATTGGTGTGCTGGACATACTACAAGTCCTATTAAAGATTACTCAGGATTTTGTTTCATTAGTTATTTTCCCACCAGTGAACACAAACTATACTGTTGCACTTTTCACCAATCTTGATTTGATCAATTTTTGGGGTTCTCTTCAAGTCACTTGCCAATAAAGTTGCTCAAATACCTTATTTATTAAAAGTGGCTGCATCTTCTGCTTAGTTAGCAATAGTGGACAAACCTATTATGAATACTTAATGAATTAAAACAATGACTGAGGTTTTAACTATTATTATAATCAGGATTATATCAACATTCATATTATTCACAGTGGTATCCTTTGAACTCTGAAGGCTATGAAGAAACTGAGATGCCAGTTTCAAGTCAGTGAAGTTCTGAAAGCTTTCAGGCTTCATGGGGAATTTAAAATCCAGTATTACTATCACAGGGCTCTTTTACTATATGGTCTGGATACATTTCAAACAGAGCCACCAACAGAACAAATGCCTCTGTCCCTGGCCCAGCCTATAGACAGGCCTGTTAACCATCGTTCAGATAAACACCTTCCAGTGCTCTCCCACTTGTCTTCATTTGTCAAAGTCTGCTGGACTGTGAAGTCCTTCAAAAGGTTTGAATTCTGCCAAGGCTTCTACTTCATTAATGACGCACCCTCCCAGTCACAGAAGAGGAAAGGGAGACTTCAAGAACAAAGTGGAGGAAAAGACAGTATCTCCCCAGCCCAACTGCAAACAATTCTTTTTTGAAAACTATGGCCATTTTGAATGAAGAAAACACAGGTGGTGGTCAGTAAGGAAACCAGAGTTGCTCATTTGAGTTGGCTGCCCTAATGCCATCCCTGTGATTTACTCCACTGGACTCTACACATACCCATAGAAAAGCTAAGCTCCCATGACCCTTTAGTGTTGCCACTTACCAATACTGATTGCATAATAAACCTTTTTGCTTCATTTTCTCCTGTAGCTTTTGAAGGTATGTCTATGGTGTACAAACATTTTATTATAATGTCTGTAATATCTACTTGCAGTTGTTTGGGGTTTGTTAGGGGTTTTGCTTTCGTGTTTTTTCCCTACAAGATGCTGCTAATAAAGACTCCTGACACCATGGGTTGTCAATTCACAAGCTGCCCAGACATGTCAGGAATCCAGGAGGCCTTGCAGTCCCTGCCAAGTCTTCCCTGGTGTTCCCCAAACCTACCCACAGCCCAGGACCCTGTGCCAGTTCCCCAGGCCTGTCAGCCTCTACTCCAGTGATGCTGCAGCAGGGCTGGTCTCCAGCTCCCCACAGCCCTGCCCAGACCAGTGATGGGCCCAAGTCCCAGTCCTCATCCCATCCCCAGGGAGATGCCCAATACCAGAGCTGGTGCTGCCCCTGCGCCTCCCTCAGCTGCCCTGCTTGATCTGGCAACTTCTAAGTTCAACACCAGCCCTAAACCATTGCCCTTTCACAAAGCCAGGCCTGCCACAAGTGGCTCAGGGGCACTATGCTCCTCCTCGCAGTTTGTATCGATGGAAATACCAGTAGTGTAGCAAGGCACAGACACCAGCAAACAGTTACAACTCAAAACTTGCTAACTTAGATGCTCTGCCTTGGGTGACACTCCCAGACAGACACAGATATCCCATGAAGCATGGCCAGTTGATGTCTGAGTGGCAGCAGCAGCCTCTGCATGTGCTCCTGCAGCAGTGGCCATGCAATTGGGCGAGATTCCCAGACTGTTTTGCTGCATACCCACCTGGACCTCTCTGTCCCTGCGCCATCACACCAGCACCATGTCTCCTAGCTATCTTACATCCTGGCATCACCATTTCTGCACCCAAAGAAATGGTTTACATGGATAATTAAAAATTACCCATATGCAGTTTGGCAAATTTGATGGTTGAAGCCGCCTGGTGATGGCCACTCCCAGAGCAGTTGCAAAGAGAAATGCTGAAATTACATGACTCCAATTTTGAATATGGATAATTTTTTGGGTTACATACTTTCTGTATAAGAAAAAACCTAAGTGCTTATTTTAAAATAATGATGGTCTATTCCATTTGGCAGCACTGCTGTAAGAACAACTCAGGTGAGTACTAGAAGATCAGTAATGCCAGAAATAAGCCCATTTTCTCACAAAAACACTTATTTCTTAGCAGAAACATGGCAAGCTGTTTTATTAAATGTTGCAAAAACCCACAAAGTTCAGGCCCATCAGCTTTTGCCTTTTTTTATGAATGTTTGGGCACACATGGATAAACAATTCTATATCATTCAGATTCATAGAATGGTTTGAGCTGGAACATGTATGCAGTCTACCTGTTATGTAGTCTTGGCAAGGCTGAAGGTTTTAAAATGTTAATCACAATCCCCAAAACTCAAAAATCAAGCAGCACATTACTTGTTGAGTTTTCTTGCCAAGTCACAGTAAGAGGTGATCTGAAAGTCAGTTTGCTAGAAACAGATGTTGACTTTAGGAGGGTCAAGCTAAATTTTCTTGCTTTTCAACGTGATCGAATCATTTTGACACTGCAGCCATATACATGTTACTGACTTCTTTAAATATAAAATGAAAAATACTTACATTTATATGCAGTGTATCAAACCTCAAACAATATCACAACTTATTTCACTTAAAATTCAATTACTTAATTTGTAGTTTCAATCACCACATTTTTACTGTGTCATTTTTTGCAGATGTCTACTTGCTAAAAAGTCCTTAAAAATACAGTATGAAAAGAAAATTAGTTCATTAAAAATGTTTGAGTCTTTGTACATACATAGTGATATAATGTGACCATTACAGTGCAAGAAACAAAGTGACTCTTTACAGCCTATGGACAATTACTGAAATGGTAATAATCTCCTGACAACGTTAATAATCGTTTGATGATTATGTCCCCTTGGGGCATTCTTTGGATTAAACTGAAATGATTAATGTTCACTTTGGAAGGGCACAAGATATTTAAGCACACAAGTAAAAAGCAACCACTAAACATGGGCAGTTAGGTCAGTATACTGTATTTCAAAACACTTTATCTGATGAAAAAGATTGTTTTCTGGAATAAAAAATGAAATAGAAATTACTGCAAGGCAAAAAAGCAAACGATGACACAAGATTGCTCAGTCACACTGACCAAAGCTGCCCTGGGGCACTTAAATATTCCCTGGATTTCCAGTGTCTGTTAGGCTTTTCCTGCCAAAGAGATGAGACGGCATTATGCAAATTTGCCATGGGAAAAGACATTTCCATTAGTAGTAAGGCCACTAATTTTAACAGGTCTTCTGTAAAGAAAGAACTATTCACTGACTGGTGAAAGTATGTGCCAGGTATGAAGAGAAAAGTTCTAAAGTATTACTGACAGATGTACCACTTAGTGCAGATTGTGCACATAGAATATTAGAAGCAGTGCTGCCATCTCTTGGTTGCTTTTGGCTGTAGTAAATACTCACTGTATTTGCCACATAGGAACAAAACAAACAAACAACGAAACTGCAGAAATTAATGTCACAACATGACACTGTTCAACAATGTCCGAATGACAGGATATGAAAGGGTGACATTCAAGTATTTCAGTTAATAGGGCTACCCCTACAGATTAAGTTTGTGCCTCCCTACATTTGCCACACAGGAGACATATATACAGTGGTGGATGTTTTTCCCCTTTCTCTTCTTGCCTTCGGGGTAATTTTACTTCCTGCGAGAAGTTTCTATTTGTGTTAGATAGAAACAAAATATCTCAGCGTTATCTGTTAAATCCTAAGCCTAAAAGTGTATGAGTCCTGCAGGGAAGATTTCTGCTGGGTTTCATTTTTTTATTCAAGAGAATATGTGTTCTACATTTCTATTTTTTTTATATGTATGCATATAAGTTTTTACATATACACAAGAATGTATAAGCAATACAGTTGCCCTGTTACCCCCGTGTTGCAGGAATAAAAATCCATTTATCAATACTGCACAGATGTTGGGTCTTGCACTTCTGGCAGAATCCAAAAGGCAAATTCTCCCAATGAAACATCAGGACCATAGCCCTGTCTTCTCTTTCTTTCTAGATTTCAACTCCCTTGATTTGTAAACAAGGATTGTATTATATTTCCCTTCATAGGAAAATACAATAAATCTCTCTTAATGAGTTACCACTCCTAATATTCTTAAAATAGATGCTTACTGCCATGGTCCTATTCACCTAAGCTTTTGCTTGGATATAAATTTTTGAGATCCTGAAAATATCCTGTCTAACTTACTTTTTAAGAAACTCCAATGAAACAGAACTTGTGTATATGTAATACTTGTGTGGAATATTCCCTCCCTACAACTCCAGCCTCTCGTAAGTCCTCAGATGAAAATCTAGAACTTGAGTCAGTCACTGTTCTAAAAACCAGGTTAAATATTGCCCAGGGCAAATTCATTACATAGCGTGTAAGTCACAAAATTCAAAAGCACTTTCTGAAAAATGTATCCCGTTTAAGTTTCATTTCTTCTTTTAGATTGAAAATGATATACACAAAAGAAAAAACCACATCATTTGTTATTCCAAATTCAACAATGAAATGAAGTCACCAAAATCTGACTGCTCCCAAATCTGACTGCTCTTACAGTGAAAATAAAAGAAGTCACAATACCTAATCAGAATTGGCCATGCTGCAGTTCGTGTCCATTGCCTTTCATTCTGTCAGTTCATGTCTACTGTGCACCAGGGCCCCTTGAGCTGCTTTCGAACCAGGCAGCCCCAACGGTGCTTTTGGATGGGGTTATTCCATTTCAGATGCAGAACTTAAATTGTGTGTAAAATGGAAAGAACTGCAGGACATGAGACAATTGTCACGAGTGATTAAATGAAGTAGAGGGTGGAAAGGTAATAATGAAAAACATTATTTTCAATGAGTACCCACCTCCAGGGTTAGTTTTGTTTTGGAGGTTGTTTGTTTTGTGTTTGTTTTGCTTTGTTTTACAGCAGATATTTGGCAGCTAATTTCTTTGTCATTAGGGTACAGGTGCAGGATGGGAAAGGCATCAGATTATCAATTATCTGATGTAGCAAGACAGCCAAGTAACGAATTGCAATTTATAATATAACTGTCACACACAGCTTCCTGCTGCTTTGCTTCTGCATGGATAACTCATGATAACTCTGCTGCCTTTAGATTTGGATGCAAGTAAGCACTCTGTGGTATTGGGGCCCCTCTGTAAGTAGTACGGGAACAGAAGGAGAAAAATGAGAAGCCAAAACACAAAAATGAAAAAAAAACCAAACCATGATAAACAGAATTTAAAATCTGCCATAGATCAAACTTAAGACATTCTGCCTAGAGCTGCAAAAGTATGCTAGTAATTAATATGTCAGGTAGCACAAGAGAAGAAGAGAAATGCTCTGGTACTGAGCAGCACGGAAACAAAACAAAAACATTCAGTACACTGTACAAACTTAACTGATTAAAATTACCTCAATATCAGGAGATCCTGTATTATATACCAAGATTCATACAGCCAAGCAAATCAAATGGCGCACCAACACATTTATATTTTTTCTTGCTTTTTTGTCTAACAGGATATAAGCAAAAATAACCTTTACATGAAGAAACTTATACTTCAGGCTGAATGGATACACCCACCTACTTAGCTGAGGTTTTGACCTGTGTCCAAAATAAAAAAGAATCCTTAATTCCAAAGTGTGCTTAATTATTTAAAATATGAGAAATTGCAATAAAGTCAAGAACCACTGGGATATGCCATTCTGAACCTTCTTTCCTTATATTACTGAACCAAATGTTCAATAATAAAAATGATAAATGGTCCTTCATCAGATTATATTGACTAGACACAAACATGACACGAGAAACAGACAGGCTGTGGGAGACATAATACTATGTTATGCTACAAACAAATTTTACCTCTCAGTGATATGAAGAAGAATACAGAATCACCTTTTGTACTCAAATAATGTCAGTTAGAATAATACAGTAAAAACTTAAAAATAATGTTTTTTAAGATATTCTGTGCCTGTTGCAATATTTTACCATATAACTGAAGCATCATTTGCCTTGCAAACAGTGTTTCAAATTAACTAGGAGCATCCAAAGGGCATAACCTTGTAGTATGGAAGTCACCAGATGTAAGAGCAGGGATTGCTCAGCCTGGGGAAGAGAAGGCTTAGGGGGGATCTTATTAATGTCTATAAATGCCTGAAGGGAGGGTGCAAAGGAGATGGAGCCAGACTATTTGCAAGTGGTGACCAGGGACAGAACAAAAGGCAATGGGCACAAGGCAAAACACAGAAAGAAGTGCATGAACATTGGGACACACTTTTGTACTGGCCAAGCAGTGACACAGTTCACCCAAGGATCTCCATCCCTGGAGACATTCAAGAGCTGCGTGGACATGGTAACGGACAAGTAGATCTAGCTGGTTCTGCTTGAGAGGTCCCTTCGAACATCAACTATTCCACGATACCAAACAGGCATAAGAATAGCTGGCACATGATATGGCATTGGTGTCACAGTACCAAAAGCAGTCATCCTGTACCAACTGTAGGAGCTAATGACCATATGTAGCTATCAAAATATTTGAAGACATTCTCCAAGGTCTAAAGCATCACTTCTGTATGACAGTTGCTTATGTAGTTTTCCAGGGCATTATGTTTAGCACTTTCAATAGCATTTGGGTTATAAATTAACCACTTTTCTGCAGACACACACTATATTAACAAGAATGGTAATTACTGCAGTGTTTTATGTACTATTGACCTTCCACAAGTATATAATCTACATAACTATGAATTTTTATAACAGTACCAGTCTCTGACAAGGCTTTTATTTATCACTTCTTTATTTACAATTATCTAACCCTGGTAGTTTATCTGATGGGTCCAACAATAATCTGGAACCGAGTTTTCTACTTTTCCATGAGACACGTCTACTCCCATCAGTCCAACAATGTACTGTCATTATTGTGACTGATGGACATTGTATGGAATTTTATGGGTGGGACAGAGGCTGATGCCATAACCACCTGTAACTTTTTTCAGTACTATTCCTGTGGATTTTCCAGGCTGCAACATAGGAATGCTTGTTAGTATTAATTACCGTTTTCACAGAATCTCATTTCTTGTTAGGTATTTTCTTAGGAACCTTATTGATACTATTTCCTATTTCTATTTAGAAAAATTAGAAAAATGAGGACAGACCCTGATTCAAGGGCATTTTCAGAAACTAAGTAATCAGATTTATTTATATAGGATAAACAACAATACAGGCTGGAGGCAGAACTGTTGAGAATGAAATGGAGCCCCTCTTTTACTGCTGTTTTGTTCACAACAGGTACTACCTCAATATTCTTTGCTGTGGTTTTCTTATCTACTTAAACTCGGATTGCCTTGCACAACATATAAAGTTCAATTAATGATGGTTTTGTCTTATACAAGCTCAGAGAGAATATTGCTCTTCCTAAATAAATACGTCAATAGCAGTGAATTTAAAGGCTTAAAGACAGCAGCACTTTAATCATTCTCAAAGTGGCCAATAATAATGACTTAGTTATTGAAATGATTAATACATAGAGAAGAGATAGGACATTATCTACACAAAAAATTCCTTAGTGCAGCCCATTTCTCACCTTAAATTCACAAAACGTCCTATTTTAGAAAACCAGCATGACTTCCAACATGCAACACAGCTCTTGGCAATTCTGTAAACTGTACATTCACATGCAGCCTCTGAAGCCTCTGCATCCTCAAAGGAATCCAGGCACTATCAGTTCTTCCTAACTGTCTGCTAACCATAAGACTTGCCTTAAAAAGGAATCAGATAGTGTGCAGACAGCCACAGAAAAGGAAAATCCATCCCAAATTTGTCTCTTTCTTTCGTATTGCCATTATAAAGTTAATAGACAGTGGTACATTCTGTACTATTTATCTCTATGACCTTCTATGAACATCTCACAAGAGAACTCCCTAGCTATAAAGAAGAAAAAAAAAAAAAACCAAAAAAAAAAGACGTACTCCTGGAAATTCCAAGATTAGGGAGTTTGTAATGAAACTTTCTTCAGTTTCCAGTGTTAACCCATTGTACTATCTGAGGTCAATTCATTTTCCTAGAATTTCTGTGAAGCAAGTTCCACAGTTAGAAACCTTTTACAGACAAGTTTCCACGGGCTCACCGCCTTGAAGGATGAGCTGTAAGCTTAAGAGCTCATGTTATCCACAGCTGTGATAAGGATAAAAGCAAACTTTCTAACAGCCAGGTACCAGTCTTTGATAGTGGCCCAATAGCAGATTTTCTCCTAGGGCCTCATTTGAAAAAAGATCTGAGCCTGTCTCAGACAAGGTTGTTACCTGGAAGCCAAAGAAGAAAACCTGCAAGGAGGAAACTGAAAACATTTTCAGGAGGCTGAGTAAGGCCTATTTTACAGCAACATGTGCCTCCTTCATCCTCCAGGACAGAGAGAAATGTTTGCCATGGATGTGGCAGTGATTTTAACATTATCAACACATTTTCAACGTTTTTCTTCTACATCTGTCCTATCCTACTTCCCTACAATGCTAATGTAGGATGTACATTTTCAGGAAGGTTTATGTGTCCAGATCCATGAAGCTTAAATTATAACTGTGAATCAAAGAGGAAATTATAAATCAGTCATGGCTTGGTATCAGGGATTTATCTGTGTGCACATCCACGATGTCAGCCATCAGTTCCCTGGATGGATCAAGACATGCCACGCTTGGTTGAACACAAGTGACACCCTGGACTGATCTGAGCCACTGGACTAAATGATCTCCATGCTGGGTGTTTTTCAACAAACAGCCTGTCAGTGAGTACACAGTCTGTGCAACAAATATATCATCCAGCTGATGAGACACTCTGGAATCAAGGAGAAACATTTCTCAGTTAGGGTGAAAATTGATGAAGGGCTATTTTCCCTGCCCCTACCCCAACTTTTCCTGAAGAGCAGAATGAAATTTAGATTAACTAACAGAGATATATTACTATGGTCAACCAATGGTTTGTCTCTTACTGCTACACCCTGTACAGAAAAAAAGTACTTCTCAGATGAAAAGACTGCCCAGAGTATTGCTGAGAGAGCCCTCTGACTATCCAGGGAGAACTTCAAAGCATCACATGGTGGGGACTTTTCATTAATCAAAAGGAAATTAGTCAATAAAAGAACACAGCACAATCACATGAACAGTTTGATTTTGAGAAAATCACAATACTGCTTAAAACCTGTGTTTATCTAAGTCTCCCCAAGTCCAGTGCAGACTCACATTCTTAAATGTAAATTGGGAGTCAAGGTAGAACCAGGAACTGTTGTTCTTCACTGAGGAACTGGACTGTGAGCTGGTCACTTCAGGTACACTTCAGATACAAGAAAACCTAGCAAGCAGCTGTTGAAGCAGAGGCTAAGGATCTACTTGAGGAGTCTTAGGCTAAAATTTTTTTAAAAGAGATAGTTCAGTCAAAGCAATACTAGGTGAAAAATGAGACCTAAATCAATATGTTACTCAACACAGAGCAAGTATTATGTTTACACATTTTGTACAGAAGTTGAACTAAGGCTGTTTGACAAGTCATATCTGTCACCAAAATGGCCACATAATCAGTGGAGAAATAAAATCATGACATAGCCATTACGTAGAAGAGGCTAAAAGTATCTCTGGACTGGTACACTTTCCTACATGCAGCTTAAGTTGTTTTTGTACCAATATTAGGCACTAACATACACAGAGGAAAGGTGTAGGTTAGTGCCAAGGAGACCCTCATTTGTATCATCCTCTGCTGTGCCAGGAGCTATTATATCTTTCATGTCTTTAATAGGTATTATAATCACAGAAGTCTTCATTTTATTTCTAAAATTCTAAAGGGCATGTATATAATTATCTATAGTGAACCTATAATGAAACAACTTTCTTTACAAAACACTTCCATTTCAATTTCTAATAAACCATTTTTCTTTCATGCTTTACTACTTACACATCATCCTGGATCATGTGAGATGCTTCTACTGTTTATTAGACATCAATTGACCTTGGCATAACATCCACCTCAGAAAAAATTTCAGCCAATGAAATTATGTTTAGCTATATGTGAAAGACCTAGACAGTTCTGATGAGAGAGTATACAGCTTAATAGAGGTCCAGGCTTTGGGAATTGCTTTACCACTTGCATCAGCCTAAATGATTCTACAACAACCATCTCACATTGACACAGCTTGCAGATTTATGCACTATGTAGCAAAGAGCCAGCCTTATCACAGCTCATCCACTATCAAGTGTTTGGAAAAGATAAGAATTCATTTGCATTTTTAATGATGGTTCAATGTCTTGACTTCTTTGCAGATGCCACACTGACAAATATAAATTATAGCTGCAAAAATTCACTTCCTCTAGGCTTACTACATGTATTTTGGGGATGTATTTCTTCAGTAAAGATCAAGTACTTGTATGGTACCTACTGACACAGGTGAGTAATTATGCAGTATTTAAAGCTATATTAATTCTTCGATTGAGTATTTTAATATAACCTACAACCTCCTGGATCAGAGGACTGCAAGCCTTATTTACATTCCAAGTCCACCCTTTCAGTAGGAAAAATCACTAAAAAGGGTTGTCAATTGATAAACAGAACACAGAAATTGTTTTTTCCATCCCTTATTTTCATCTCTGTTCTGCCCTCATCAGGAGAATATGCATGGAAGACTGAAATAATGCACATTCATTTGCTACATTACCTAGTTATTAATGACAGATATTGGGCAGAGTTATCTCCTTTGTTTAGTTTTAACAGATCCTCTTTGTTTCACCAATGTCCTTGCTCAAAAAAGTACAATAATATGAATGTATGATATCCTGACAGTAAACCATACACAAAAAGAAAATCTAAGATACCGTCAATGAGCTATGCACCATCTATTTGACTTTAAGATCAGCATATGCCCTTCTTACTACAAAGGCTTTAACAAAGTGGTGTAGATCTCCTGAGAAGGTAAGCTGAGATGAAGAACTAGGAAACATAACATAAACCACCTTTCAAGCCCTTTAATTAAGCATTTAGTTCTGATACATTTCTAGGAATGTACAGAGTTCATATGATTTCTTAAGTCTGTACCCATAGTTCTGCATACCCTGAATTAAACACTAAACATTCACTTTTAATACGTTAACTCCTTATACTTTGTGACTATGAAAAATTAACCATCCCTGCTCAAATCTCTATTGATTAACAAGGCAGCAGCACATCTTTTGAGGGATTTGGTAAGGCATGGTAAAGACATTTATCTGAATTCCATGATGACACACATAATGTGCAACTTCACTGATTTAAATCAGCTGAAGCATCTTGTATCATCATCACATGTGTTTTACAGCAGCTATTTAAAAAATGCGACAGCAATTTCCTGGAGGAGCTTCCATGGGAAACTGCCACAGAAGAGGGAGGTTGCAGAGCGCTTCTTCCACAGGGTTCACTTATTTACAATTCCATTACACGTTACAGCATGTTCCACTGTAGTGACAGTTATATGCAATTTTTTCTCACACTAATGCTTTGGTTATATACAAAAGATACAAAAAGTGGAAGTAAATCACTGTTGACAGTGAATACACTCCAAGAGACTCAAATATGTTTTGTGGTAACAGTGATGCATGGACTGTTCAGTGGATACGGAATTGCTCAGACAGTCATATCCAGCAAGTAATGGTCAATGGCTCAGTATCAGAACAGAGATCAGTGATGAGTGGTGACCCCCACGGGTCCATACTGGGACCAGGACTCTTTAATGTCTCCATCAACAACACAGACAGACGGATTGAGTGCACGCCCAGCAAGTCTGCAGGTGACACCAAGCTGCATGGTGCAGTTGACATGCCTGAGGAATGGGACGCCATCCAGAGGGACCTGTACAAACCTGAGAAGTGTGTGCATGGGAATCTCACGAGGTTCAGCAATGCCAAGTACAAGGCTGTGTGCCTGGGTCAGGCTAAGCCCTGGTATCAACAGAGGCTGGGAGATGAAGGGACTTGAGAGCAGCCCTGCCAAGAAGGACTTGAGGCTGCTGGTGGATGAAAAGCTGGACATGAGCCAACAATGTGTACTTGCCAACTGTATCCTGGGCTGTATCCAAAAAAATATGGGCAGCATATTCAGCAGCAAGTTCTGCCCCTCTGCTCCGTGCTGGTGAGACCCTGCTTGGAGTACTCCATCAAGCTCTGGGATCCTCAGCACAGGAAAGACATGAAATAGGTTCACACGACAGTCACAAAGATGATTACAGGACAGGCTGAGAGAGTTCGGTTTGTCTAGACTGGAGAAGAAAAGGGTCCAAGAAGATTTTATTGTGTCCTTTCAGTACTTACAGGGTGCTTCTAAGAAAGATGAGGAAAGACTTTTTAGTGGAGCCTCTTGTGACATGACAGGGGGTAATGGTTTTAAAGTGAAAGAGAGTAGATTTAGATTAGAAGTAAGGATGACGTTTTTTATTATCAGCCTGGTGAAACATTAGAGATTTGCACAGAGAGCTGGTAGATGCCCCATCCCCGGAAACATTCACGGTCAGGTTGGATGGGCCTCTGAGCAACCTGACCTAGTTGAAGATGTCCCTGCTGTTTACATGCGGTTTGGACTAGATGACCTTTAAAGGTCCCTTCCAACACAAACTATTCTATAATTCCATGACAATGAAAACTAACAGCTGGGTGTGACTCGTGAAATTTAAGAAATTTTCACAAGACGTGACTGAAAATACAGGCACACATCACGATTTTATTACAGTATGAAAATTTTGTCAGTATTACCTACTCTGTTACTAAACACAATACTTTGCAACAGTGCTATTTCACAACCCCACAGCCAAATGGAAAACTTGGCAATGCCCAGTTAGGCTAATTAATGTGTGTTCCTCAAGAAAGGATAAAAACAAGTATGCATTTGTTGGATCATATATTTAGTATTTGCTAACAACGATTTTGTTAGCAAACAACATACTTATTTTCTTAGACTTCCATCTTTTAATTACTAGATTTTTCCTCAGAAGTGAAATATTTGACTTCTATTTTTCCCTTTCATCCTACAGTATAATTACATTTATCATTTTATTTGCACTCTCAGACATTCATATCTTACATTAAGAACTTAGTATTTGTACAAGTATTTTGAATCTGTTTTTCATGAGAGAATCATTTGCATCTAAGATGATACAGCAAATCTTTCAGCTTTAAAAGAAGCTTAAAGTAATTAGGCCTGCAACTCTTCCTTAAAATCAACAGAAATTGGTAACTTTATCAAGACTTCTTTGACAATCTTAATCAGAAGATTTACTAATTTTTATAATTTTTCTTCATTTACCTATTGTACCTTGTATACACAATTTGAAGCTCTTGACATTAGTCATAATATTTTTTCCCATATTTTTACAACTCTTTGTTTCTATTTTACATAATTTTATCTTTGTGCTTCCATGTATTTGCTATGTTCACATTTCACTTAGGCTGAAGACATAAGGGCAAGTGTAGATACCACTTCTGCATGCAGCACAAGCGTGTGCCTGTGAGGCACAGAAAATACTCATGCCTTTTAGGATAACTGAGAGAGGCATTCTTTGGCTCAGTGCTCTCAGCTCTACACAAAATGAAATCACAATCTAAGTCTCTACCCTTCTACCTCTTGCAAGCAATGATAGGACAGATAACTTATTGCTGTAATGAAAAATGTTTCATCCACAGACACCCTGCAAAGAAAAGAAAGAACAAAAAAAGAGCAGGTACTAACCCAGGCCCATGGTGAGTTATAGACTTGGTATTGCAAAACTGAAGTCAAATTGTAAAGTTGATTCCATCTTGTGAAACCAGTGAAGCAAACCCAGATGCTTCAGGCATTTTCTTCAGTCCCACATTAAGTCCCCTCACCCTTAAGACATCTATCCTGCTAGCTCATCTATTCTTGGTTGCTTTTTATCACCAATGCACTTGATTTTACTGATTTAGTGAAGTCAGAGATTTTTTCTATTGGTAATTTTTGCAACCCTTTAGCCTCATGTTAAATAAAAATGACAGGCAATATCCACAGGATACTACACGTTACTGTATGCATCAGAAAATTTTATTTGTAAGGTAAGCTACTCACAATACGCTACAGACCATGTACATTAAATCTGAGTCAATGCAGCAATAATAGCTCCTTGTTTTGGTGAAAACATTTCAGTGCAACATTTGAACTATTTAAAAAATTAAATCAAAGAAGTCTCCACGTATGCTGTCAAACTGTGGGCTTTTAACAAAATACAGATGTAGTCATCCATGGCTGACAATCTGACCTGACAGGCAACAAAATTACACAATGTTCTGGTGTTGCAGCACCCCTTTGTGAGGAAAAGGTTGTCTTTTCTGCTGAAGACTCCACACCTATCACTTAGTTAACTCATAGATTTAAATGGGATTAGTCCCCACACTCCAGGAGCTCTTTGAATTAATTCAATTTCCTACCTTTGACCTCTATAATGGAGAATTAGTAAGTCCACAGGTGGTAAGAAAACAGACTAGTATTGTTCATTGACCGTTTTTATTTTTTAAGCAATTTTATATAGGCAACCTTAAGACTGCAGTAGCTCATCTTTTGGCATTCAAACACAAGTACTGTACACAAGCACTAACTAAACACATCGACGGAATGGGATAAAATTTGATATTTTGGAATGCAGGAAATGCTACTAAATCAAATTTTCAGGGTGGTATAAAATTCTCATTTTATTAGAAGGAATAAATCAACGAGTGCATATTCTGATATTTGCATGCCCTGCAGCAGGGCATCTGCACACAAACTACAGTTTTACTGGGAAACAAGAAGCAATTTTCAGTAAACACAAATCATTGGGAATATGAAAATCACTTATGGAGAAAGGAAATGTACACGTATTCAAGCCATTAAAAATCTGGTAGAAATGAAGTGTCCCTTGTAGTTCTTAGCAGTTGTCTGATTGAGACAGTTTCAATGCGGCACACTCAATAGCAGATGTATGGAAGACAACACTCTCTCAGATAAAAAGGAACCATGAATACTGAGTTCAGTTTCCAAGAATTTAAAATTCCTTGAAAAAAATCTCATTGTTTTTCTTGTCACATCTTCCCATACTCCCAGAAATAGTATTTCAGAATTTCAACTGAGGTATAAAATTGATATGTACAGTTAACTTATGTTTTACTCATGTAGGTCCTCTAGAAGAAGAGCAAAATTTTAACAGATGACAGCAGATATGACAAAGCATTGGAAAGGAGAAAATAATGAAGTAACAGGAAAATAAACAGTCTCAAACGCTCTCTCCATGGGCTCTTTACAGCCTTTACAAATTTGAGATCATTTAAGAGTCCACAGTGGATTACCGGTTTTGTATGTCAATCCTTCAGATTCTCAAAAGGAACATGTTTGTTACCTGCAAAGCTGTGATTTTCAAACAAAAATCCTGGCAGTCTTGGAATCATGCTGAGCACATACACGTCAGTACTGAAGTTTTGATTAACTGATCCAGTAAAGGGCTCCTAAGCAGGTCAAGATAACTCTGTCTGATGGATTTACTAGAAGGCTATAGACTCAATGACCATCAACACATTTAATGTCAATATTACAATGTTTTGGAACGGGTTCCCAAATTCACTGTTGTCAGATACAGCTATAACTTCAGTGAAATCCTCAGATAACCTTTCAGTTTTCAGTGGTTAATTTGATACCTGAAAAGAGGAAGTGACTGTTGAAACATGACTGAGTTTTGAAATGTCTATCATTAATGACATTTATCAGCCAGCAAAACCACAACGTGAGATTACACAGTAAATAACATCACAAAAACTAAATATTGCTCACAGCGGTGGAACCTCTGTGTACAGAGAACAGTGACAAATTGAAGTCAGACAGTCATGTGTGAAATCTTCCTATAGCTGATTTCTCAGAAATTGAAGGCTTTCCTCTTTCTTCTCAGCACAAACTCATTGCTTCCATTACAGTCCATGCTCAGACTTTACATTTGCCCTCTCTTGAGAACCCAGTCAGAAAATGTCTTGAATTAGTTTATGGATTTAAGAAAAAAAAAAAAAAGGAGGGGTGGGG
>VZTZ01024477.1:48909-108262 GCA_013400955.1 Drymodes brunneopygia | reverse complement strand
GGGGGGGGGGCGTGGAGGAAAGAACCAGAAGATTTAAAAATCCTTATTTTTAAATCCTTCACAGTTCTGGAAGTCACTGCTAGCAAATAAATTGTCTATTCCACTCAAGGCACGTGGGCTGAAGATGATGATTTTGAGTTATCCTCTGTAGCCTCAGGAATTGTTATTGAAAGAGTTGCAACTTCCGTTTGATTGCAATTGCAGCGTTAAACCAAGAAAGCTCCATAGCAGTGGAAATTACTCTTAACTTGAAACAAATGTTATTAGCTCTTATCTTGAATCAAGGCCTGTTTTACTCCTGAATTAGAGAAAGGATTAAATTCAAGTCCTTTTGTTGCATCTACAGTTCCGAAATGTTTCTTGTCAGTTACTAATTAGAAAAGAAAATCGAGCAGCAGTTAATCTTTAAAGAAAGCAAAGTTTGCCAAAAACTAAAGGTTTTCTTCATACTCATTTCTCTTTCCCCTCCTTCTTTGTGGAAGCACCTCAAGTTATGTGACTTCAGAAGTTATTCAAAGCCATTTTACAGTATCAATGTCACACATTGAAGGACTAGACAGATATAGGAAGCATAATTCTGGGGCTTTGTCTGCTGTTATGCTGGAGCTATGTTCAGTTTTTTCTCCTCCTAACATATAATTGGAGTAGTCATCAATAAATATCACAGCTATTTGAACATGAAATACAGACATGCATTACTCTCCCAACATTTGTTCTTTTGAACTAGACATTTTTAATGATTTTTTTTCTCTCAAGTCAGACAAAATACTAACAAAAACATGCATAATCCTCAAAGTAGTTAATTGCAACCGTTGTCACTTGTCAAGCAGTCAAAGGTATCTTCCTCATGTCATAGAATTTTTGGGGTTGGAAGGCATCCTTAAAAATCTTCTAGTTTCAACTGGGTTACAATGAGATGGATTAGATGTCCAAATTGATGAACTACTATTGTCAAAGTTACATATAGGGATATCTGCAGAGATTTAAAGGAAAAAAATTAAAATCCACAATACTAGAAATATTTTAGAAGTAAGAATTCTTTAAAAACTGGGCATCTTTTATCAAATTTTCCTTTCAATTTTGCTTGCTCATCTCTTTATCTAATTTTTTTTCCTTCTCTACTTCAGTTTTTTGTCTTCTTGATTGTTTTTTTTCTGCATATGTAAGTTCTGATCCTGTTAAAAAATGAGGTTTATTGACATACATGACCAGATGAAGTGGTCACCCTGTGCAGGTTTTGTCACACAGAAGCCAACCTGATTAAAAAAAAGTTCACCACTTTTCAAAAAGGTGAAATGCTGCATGTTACACACAAGAGAGCCTCCCTGAACCTCTACTGGCATGGAAGAAAACATCAGCACTGGAATTAAAATGGCAAGTCATACCTTCTGAACTACTGTCATGGGGTGACACACATTCGTTACTTTTAACAGGATTATTTTTTTCCTACATGCCTGTAAGCACTGATGTTTTTCTCTGAAAGAAGGTTCAGAATCCCAGTTTAAGGTGACGAATCTGATTTCCTGGATGTTTACAGTAGCTGTTTGCTTAAAAATCCAAAGAGCATAACCTGTTTAGGGTTCTTTTGAAAAGACTGGGCTCCACTACACAACAAGTGTAGAGAGTAGACTAGACTTCATGTATTGGGGATAGATACTTTGTGTGACCTCCTCTTGATGAAAATTCAGTAATGCTAACTAAACATAGGCTCAGTCACTGAAGCACATAAATGAAATGTGCATTCTGTAAGCAACAGCATTATCACATGTCCACAGTTTTCCAAATAAATGCAGATTTCTTTTTATTCATGAGTTTAAAGAGAGCATGCAAAAAAAAGAAGATTAAAAAGCTGCAAAAAGCAGCAAATTTAAATGCTTCGAGTCTGTCATTGAAATACTTGGAAAAACGTTTTTCTGTTCTTCAAATTGCCTTCATCTGTTTTAATTTCCATATTGGACTTTAATATCTTTGAATCTTTAACAAGTCCTCAACCTACTAGAGCGTTACAGTGAGTATTTAATTATGAATTATTTAATTGTTATTATACCACAGATAACCATTTGTACCAATAAAAGCAGCACCAAATAAGCTTGTTGCACCCTTCCAAATTTTATGACTAAAGTGCAAACATGCCAATCAACAACTATTTGACAATGGACTTTAATCTCTTCCAGAGGATGCTGTCACCTCAGAAGACAAAGTTTTGAAAAAGCAAAGACTGCTTTGTTAATAAAACAGGACAAGGGGAAAAAACTGGGTAGAAGTGGCCTAGAAACCCATGCTATTAAGTACAAAGCCCAAGGGCTCAAAGCTGATCTGTACAGTGGGGAAAGGTTAATTTCTTCTGTATATTTTGTATCCCACTTTTTCCTGGTCTAGTTTAGAAATCACCTCAGAAAATCTGAGCTCTAATGTTTTTAAATACGACTGATGCCTTCAAAGAGTAGGCCATTTGAAGGCCATTTGGCCACCTACAAATACCTAGATTCAACTAAACATTTCTAGTTAAAAGCAATATCAAATAGCTGTTAAAAACACAAAAACCAGAAAAACCTTTCAATCCAGCACTTGTTTCAGCTATGTAGCTACATACGATTTCTCTAGGGCTCAAGAAACCCTTTCTCTTGTACCTTGTTTTTGAATGAGCTGGCATTACCTAAACTTCAGCAAGGCATTGTAAACTAAATGTAAAAAAAGGCCATTGGTTTTAATCCATTTTTGTAGTCCTCTCTTCTCCTCCAGATTTTATGCATGTAAATATTGTAATTTAGCAGAGGAAAGAAAAAGTTACAGAAATTTCAACAAAAAATTTGTAGACATATTTTCTTACAGTTTTCTTCTTAGCTTTGTTCCCCTTTCCTTGCTCATTCTTCTGAACTTAGAGAGTTCAGCTGAAGCTTCTTTTTACGGAAAATTGAGCCCATGCAATTCTGCTTTTTGTGCTGTCTCCTAGTTCTGTCAAAGTTAATGGTCACCCCTGTAGCCCTGGAAATTTTACACTTTAAACACTAGCAATCGAAATCCCAAAATATTTTGCAAGAGTTAGGAAAAATCAATCTAAAATAGGGCACTGAATCACATATTAGCTTGAAAAACGAATTTCTTGTTCAGAATATATACTAAATCAATCATATCTATTGGTACCAGGCATATGGGCTGTAAATGAGAAAAGAATGAAGGAAACAAGCAGGAAGCCCAGGTGTACAGTGCAGCTTAAAAAACAGACACCTAAAATTAATGCTGTGGTAAATAACTAAATTTTTACTTCAACAGTTTACCAATGCTATATTCTTTGGATACACAGTATCATTTTACAGTATCATGTGTCAGAATTTAAAATGATCTTTTCAGCACTTGTTTTAATGTTCTGTTTTTCAAATGTTTTGGGGGTGGAGGGTATATGCAAGGAATGGGATAGTGCTAAAAACTTAGGCTTGTATTTTTTTTTAAAAGTATATTTGAATATCAAAGTTTTTAGCAATAGGTAATAAGCTTTCTAAAGTTAAAAGAACATTGTCAAACTAACAGTTTTAAAATGTGCAGACAAAATGGGACAAACAGTCTCTTTGTTCACAGGCAACTGTAAACTCATAGATGGGAAAAAACCAGACAGGCTAAGAAGACATGTCACTTGAAGGATTTCTAAACATTATTTACTGGATAGATATTTGACAAAATCATCTTACTCAACTTGTGAAGAAGTTCAAAAGATTCAAAACATAATGTCAGTGTCAGCTTTTTAGTGAAAAACCGATCAAGCTGCAGTCCCTGTTTCTGCCTGCTCTGGTGTGTGACACTTGGAAAAGTAACTCGAGCAACCATTTAGTAAAGGGTACCTTTTCTTGTTTCCCTGCACTTGCCCATTTCTGTATCACACAGACCCTTATTAGCATGTGTGGTGTAACACCACGAGGAGGACCACCACTGAGAAAACATGCCACAATTACTTTGAGATGTGGAGGAAAACCTCCCCTAATCCTGGACTTCGAATTAGGAATTTTCCTCACCCATATATTGTCTCCAGAGAAGCAGTATGAAATTATACAAAAACTAAAGAAGGTTTCTCAAATGAAGAAATATCAGCTTCATAAAGTGCTAGTTACCATAAAACTCATATCTCTAGTAGTATTCTTCCCTTTGATTGTCTAGTGCTAACAGTAAGCCTTTAAATTCCAGAATAATTAGGGCTGCAGCCTGTTATTCCTTTAAGTCAAGGGCAGCTTTGTTCTGCCTCTGCCCAAACTGTGATTTAGCAATTGCTGGAAAGCAATGAGCAGCTGCATGCTGAGTAATTCAGTGTCTGTTGGGGAAAGCTCTCATCATACACCTCACCGAGGCCTGGGCCCTCAGGGGTACGCTCTGCTCCCTAAAGGGACCAGGCTGGATGTTGTGCTTCCCTGATGGGAAGTCCAGGGATGCCACTAAAAAACAGACTGCCTGGAGGGGAGGGGGCCATGGTGGGATGTCAGGTGTGGAGGGAGAAGAGAAGCCAGAGAAACTCTGGAGAGCTGGACATCAAGGGTAAGCAGAGAGGAAATCCAGCAAACCATAGCAGGGGCAGGAGCAGAGGGAGAAAATGTTCACAGTTTACAACTCAAGGTCACTAGCTGGCATAAAACAAGCCCAGAAGGACTAAATCACTGTACCATGACACAGTAGGAACCATTTTCATCTCTGTGCTGTTTTCTTAGTTACTTGGAATTTTTTCTGTATTTCAAAGAGAAGTTTTCTACCTTTCTTTTTTTTCCCCTCTGGCCCTTCTGCACTTAAGAGCCTTTTTCATCTTCTTTGCGGAGTTTATTTTTAGGAGGAAGACTAGGCTTGCTCATCTCACTTGAGATGTTGTCACAACCTCCCACATCTTCTAGCAGCAAGGTAAGTTCAGTAACAGTTCTGGTCAGAGGAATGATTTTCAAACCAGCTACCATGTAATTTTTGCCTTAGTGCCTTTTCCTCTAAGAAGCCACAAATACACAGACAGGGTGACATGTTCTTCTGAAACAGAAGTTGGAGTACTGGAGTGGTATCATCTCATTGTCAGAAAGATTTAAACACAATATCCTGTATTTCAGGTCAATTATCCTTGACAATAAACTATTACATCTATAAATCATTTGGGTGTTCTAACACTTTCAGATTTTGCAGAATTTTTAATGAAGATAATTGAGGCTGCATATCCCTTTTCATAAATTAAATTCAACACAATGTTCTCTATTAACTGTACTAATCCAGGAATTTGGCAGCATTGCTTGAATGCACTCACCATTTCAACATAAAACTTTCCAAGTGTACTGAAGTTGAACAGTTAAAAAAAATACACACAGCAGAGATATTTTGATTTTGCATAAAAACCATGTACCATTCAGAACAAGAACCTACACAACAATTTTACAGGTAAGGTACAGCTACAGGTAAGTTTTCCTCATGCTTTGCTTTGCCTCTGGGGAAAAAAAAAGACCTCCAACTTTTATTCCTGACAAGTATGTAGTAAGTAACAAAGTAAATTTTACTTTATAAATATCTTGAAATTATTTTCTTTACTATAAAGCCTCCAGTTTTCCTACTCACTCATTTCCAGTGCACCATTAATCTTGTCAGAAAAACAAACAAATAAAAATGAGTAAACAAAAATTACTGAGCCACCAAATGTAGTCTTCCCTAAACATATAGACAGCTTTGATTTAAAGGACTTTGTGTTTTTCCTGAATTGCTTTGTGCTGTGTCATTGCTCTATGCTGCTTTTGGCTGTTTCTCACTACCTTTCTACATTACAGTAAATAGACCCTGACACCTGTCAGTCCCCGTTGATCACAGAAGTTCAACAAATGCCCCAGAACATTATCAGAATAACTAGACAGCTCTCATTAAGTTAATTATTTAATTGCAGAGGAAAAAAGCAGAGAAGGTAAGAAAAAACAACAAGCCTTAATAGCAGTGGGTGCCTTTAGCTGGGGTGAGTGCCAAAGAAACTTTGAAGCACAAAAAACCTTCAGCAGCTCCCTGCAGACTCCCTGCTGAATGTCCCCATTATGCACAGAAAGCTTTGCATAGGTTTTACATAAAACACTGCCTTGATTTGAGTAATGAGGTCCACAAAAACATAACACTAAATATCTATTCTGGTATATTCTGCAGGCAGGTCACAGTTGTCAGTAAGTGCCAGAAGAGACAGCTTTCCACTGACTGAAGTCTGCCCGCTGAATTTTGCCCAGGACCCCATAAGTCTTCAGCCAGGAGAGGCAAAAGCATAAGCTCATAGGGACAGGAGGGAAAAACTATCCCGTGCATCACAGCCATGGAAAGGGGAAGCCCTTCCCACAGGTAGTGAGCAGAAGAAAAGGCACAGGAAGCACAGCTTGCTCACAAAACTGCAAGGCATCACAGCTACCCGGTCTTGCTCTAAATAGCCCCAAGACACTTGTTGAAAAATACTTCCTGCAGTTTTTTATGCTTCACAAAATTTGATACTACAGTGTTGGAGCTGAGGGGCTAGTCCTAAAAAAAAGAAAATAGAAATCATTTATCCCTTTAGTGTTTTGCTTAAGACCATGTGAATGATGCGGTCTCTTATGCTGACCCTAAGGTTAGCATCTGTGCCAGGTAAAGTAAATTCAGTATTTGAGCTCCTGTTAATGATTTGCACTAACTTTTTTTGTTGGAAGTATGTGGAATGTAAATAAGGAGAGGAGTTCCTCTCTAAGCTGAGCTTTCCTGGGTTGACATGACCTCCATGAATCAGGGAAGGGATGAACAGAGGCCTTCACAGAGACCACCTGGTTTGCCTCCTATCATTCCCCACCCACTGCCTTCCTCATGGCAGAAGAGGAAGGGATGGTCTATGGATAGTGACTTTCTGTAAGATACTATTAGATATCCCTTTGCTGACAAAAGCACATCCAGGGGCCTGGAGATCTTAAAATTATTTCCTTTATATTTGCTCTGTAGTAGGGGTAAGCTACTCTGCCTACAGGTCCTTGAAAGAAAATGGCAGTCTCTGAAAGCAGACTTTCATGTCTGCCTCATCACTAGTTGACATGTATGGTCTGTCTCCAACATAGCACAGAGCAGAGATTAAATGTCACAGATCTGTGGATAAACAGTGCAGACAAGCAGTCCTATTGTTGTTTTAAATTTTTTTATAGTTGTTGCTCATTTAATGTGCTACAGAAGATATCCCAGTGGGTTGTCCTTGGAGGTGTATCAAGAATGTTCTTAGTTTGTTAAACATTGATCAAAAGAGCGTATTTTCAGATCACTGATAGACGAGAGACAGAGATGAGACTTCCCAGAGATTGTCTAGACTGCGACACACTCCAGCCCAGCTTTGTATGGCAAAAGCCAGCGCTGAGATGCCCTGGCAAGCCTCAAAGAGCTTTTCAGGATGAAGCTGGAAGAAGGTTTGGTGGCTGTCCTACCCTTTTATGCAGGAATGGCTGCAGACCTGAGGCTGCCACACCTGACCGCAGCTCACCTGAGCTGTGCTGCCACCACACTGCAGGTGCTGGTGCCTGGCCACATACCCCATTGATCCAGACCCAGACTGACTTCCCAGTTTGACACAAGAACTGCCATATCCCTGGGATCTCACCTGGTGACCTCTTTACTCTGGCTGACCCAGCTACTGCCTCTGGGCCTGCCTTGAGCAGGAGTCACTGACTTGTGTTCTGGGCTTCATCTCAGCCCTGCCTCATCACCATTACCTTGTCTGAGCTCTTCACTGAACCTGAGGTGAACTCCATTCGTCTCTGCACCTTGTTCCTGTCTCCAGACCCACCCTCCTGGGAGTCTGAGGGATGGAGCCCTGGCTGGTGAGCCCCCCATGCTGCCAGGCTTGTTAGCATGCTCTGCCCTGACTCCCGAGCGCTGATGTTCAGCCACCCCTTGCTGCGGCTGACGGCCACGCTGGAACTGGGAGTACAGACCGGATACCCACAAAATAAAGGTCTGGCACTGTGTTAGAGCCCTGCTGAGCTGGAAAAAGAATCCAAGAGCATCCTGTTAAGTTGTAAGAAATACTATTTTGTATTTGAACACTGTAGCCTTTGTAAGGGATGCTGGCACAGCAGCAAAGTAAAACCTCTCGAACAGTCATTTAAAAAGCAGAATTTATACTCCTTCAGCCTGACACTGGGCAAAAGAGAACCTCAGCTCCCCGCAACAGTTTGTGGTGTGGGATGATCCCACACGACAGGAACTGACTGCCAATGTGCTGACTAGTCTGATCACAAAGGAAGTCTTCTGGCCATCTAATTTTAGTGCTGGGCCAGTTAAACAGCAGTTGAACATAACCAGTAAATTACAGTACCACCCTCTAGTGATATTAAAAGCAAAGTCACATATACAAGAAAACTGTACAAGAATTCTGGCATTGTGAGTGAAATTTAACATTAATGAGAAAATAAACTAATTTTGACAAGGAAACAAGTAGTATGCTGTAATGCACATAAAAAGATGAAGACAATCTCCAAAATGCTCTAATGTTCCATTCAATCAACATATTCAGAGCACTGTAAGTTCTTAACAATTTTTTAGAGAGAGTCATCTAGAGGAGCAATGATCCTGAGCATCAACTGAGAACACTCAATGCTGTGCTGTATCTAACATCTATTGTAGATTATAACCTGTATCTCGACACTGACATTTGACCAGTGAGCAACTTTACAAATCTGCATTGTTTGATCCTGAGTTGCCAATTTTAAAGTTATCCTATACAAGATAATAGAATACATTCTTTTCTTCCTTCTGTTAGTTCACAACTTAAAATAATACCATCCATCAAATCCTAATACTTGACCCAGCCATCAAAACTTGCATTTCCCACAGTGATGTACCAAGCTCTTAGAACCACAGCCTGACAAAAGAAGACAGGTAAAATTGAAGAAAATAAAGGCCAACTAATTGTCCTTCGTGCTTTTCCACTGGAACACATTTAAACTCATTAAATACATTGCTTAAACCACTCTGCCTACATGAAACCAGGCACAGCCACAGGTGCAGAGCCCTGCAGACAGTTGTTGCCGAACTGATTTTGTGAGGTGCTTCTAGCACTGCTCTCCCAGAACAGTCTGTGTCTGCTCCTGTAGCCCTGCACACAACCGCAAGTACAGCAAAACAGCACAGAGAAACCCAACCTCCCTGATAGCATCTCTACAGTCAGGGAAGACATGAGAAAGCCCAGCTAGCTCACACCACAGGCACAGCAGTCACCAGGGTAAGGTGGCCCCTCAGCCCCCAAAACACAAGCAGTTCAAGTTCTTGGGCAGCAGGCCAGCAAAAAGGAATGTCTGCAAACATTGCCACAATACATTTTGAACTAGAATTTAAACTTTCTCCTTCCCCTAATCTTGGCATTTCAATTGCACCTCAATAGGAACTGTTTTTCCTGCAATTCCAGATCTGAAATATTCTATCTGTACTTTCCATGCCCAGAGCAAAAAGACCTAGACAGGGGATGAGCCAGTATGTGCAAGGTACACATCCTCTTTGGAGAGTTAAGTATTGAGTTTGAGTAGTCATCCCTGAATCACTTACTCTGTCACAGTAAGAATTCTTGAGATTAATCAAACCATCAGAAAAGTCTGTGTATGCACCAGGATTTCTTCCCAAAAGGCACAGCACTGACCTTTTTCCAAAAAATAAAAATCAAAAATTAAAGTCTCCCTATCAGTGACACTCAAATTTCTAGGTATTTTCAAGAGAACCTCAAGTATGTGTGGGTACTGAGTCGTACTTTTTGAGCTCAATTCACCAATGAATTAGATTGATGACTGGGTTGACAATCTAATCTTTTTTGAAAGATAATCAAAATGCATCTAAGATGAGCACTTACTTTACTGTACCAATATCAAACAAAATTGTTACTGCTTTGCCTACCATTTAATACAGTGGAACAAAAATCTCTGCACTACAGCCTCCACACACAACTTGATTCTCTCATTATAAATACACGTTTTGGCTTCATCCTGATCAACTTTTGTTGATAAATTCTTCTGTTCCTAGAAAGGAAAAAGCAGGAGGCTATTGTCAAAGACTGAACATCCAATTCAGCTGTTTTCTCTTAAGTATATCCAAAATATAATAAAAGCATAGATTAAATATCTTTTTCCATTAGACTATAACTGGCACCTTGACATGATACAACAAAACTATTACTGCAAGTGAACAGGAGTGGAGAAGTCTGCATGCTTTCAGAGATACGTATTTTGTGTGTATGTACATATATATATATGTCAAGATAATTAGTAACTTTTGATAATATTGAGCATAATACAACCCATTTAACTATTTTTATCTTTAATTTTTAATACCTCAAACTGCTAATAATGATGAACCGTTCTTAGAGCTGATCCATCCTGTTTGCAGAATGACACACGTGATTGGAGAAAAATACTCCTGATCATCCTCTTAAGGATTGTCACTTAAAAAGTATAAAATACTATTAACCTTGAAAGTCTTGAACACAGATACAACCTATTGCACAACTTTCTCCATAAATACAGCATCATGCTGAGATCCATGCAGATCAATAATTTGATGATACTCTCTGAATTGGTTTTGCAACCTTCTGAATTAATAGAGTAGTTGTCAGATTTGAAGGCTGGTATGCTTTGCCTTTAACAAGACTGGACAAACTTCCCAACAGATATTTGCTGACAGCAAAGAATGGGAACATGTAGGATCAATCCTAAAATCAAACCCACTTTCCCGGGGGACATTTGTTCCGACTCCATTAAGGCTACTTTTTTCTCCAAGCCTCACCTCCTCTGCTTTATAGTGCCAGGCTGTTTTTCCGAGTCCTGTACCCACAAGGACTCCATAAACATAGCTCTGTCATCCTTTTCTTGGGTTGGAGATAGTCAGACTCCATCTCCCTGTACAGCAACACATAGGTTCACTTTGAGAATTTTTCCAGTTTGATTATAACTCCAGCATCTTTGTCTTTTCCATTAGCCTTTCTCCCTTAGCCATGTAAGTAGTGTTTTGGCTGTCGCTAGCACAAGCTCAGAGGTTTGCTGTTCAGCCAGCAGCACGGGGTCTCCGGATATGTCTGGGTCTGCCTTGGTGGCTGTTTTTGGCTGTGGCAGCAGCTGTCTGATGGTCACAAGCCTGTGCCTTCCTACAATGGCTTCACTTTGGGCTGGCACTGCTACATAATCACCGTGTGACAAACAGTCCCTCCAGGGTAATGGGACTTGGGAAAGCAGTGTGCAGCTCCCCAACTTGGAAAGCAGGGGGAAGACAGTCTGTGGGATGACACTACATAAAATTATCCCCAGAGAGCCAAGGCTGAGAAGAAAGAGAGCCCCACCATGAACGTTGCTCAGCAAAGCCCTCACACTGCTGAAAACTCGTTCTAATTGCCCCCTTTACTCTTCAGAAAGACTGACACTTTCAGCTCCAGGATTCAGAGAACACTGAAAGAAAACACACAGCAGCGGAGTGAAGGGGCAGCTACTTGAAAGCATCTCTTATATTTAAATTTAAAAGCTATTTTCAATGCAGTTTTCCTTTTTTAAATGAATTTTACCTTTTAGACAGTATAAGTATTTATTTGCATTGAGGAGTTCCTCTGTACATATATATATATGCTGTGTGCCCTTTTGTTGATAATAAGATTTTGAGTCTAACAACCATCATTTTGTGCTGAAAGAGGTTCTCCTTATCTTTAAACTGTCTACCCACTTCCTCTGGCTCCCATCGACCTAGCCTAGTTCCTTTAATAATCTCATGTTACTCTTTTCTCAAGTTTTGGTACACCATTGCCTTCCTGTGTTTGCTCAGCCAGTCCCAGCTAAGCAATCACCCTCTCCTGCTCCTAACTTGCTCTCCTTACCTTGCTGCTAAGTTCCTGAGCCTTTTACCATTAAACATTCATTTAAATTTCTCTGCTCCCTCCTCATTTTTTTTGAGGTTTTGCTCCATTCTGTTCCTACCTTCCCCTTTTCTCATAAAATAGTAGCACAACACATGGAGAACCTTATGAAGACAAAAGGGAGAGGTCTGGAGGTTTCCACTCTCTGCACAGAGTGGACCCTTCTGAAGGCCAGAAGAAGGGTTAGGGGCTACATCCACCCTCCCTCCATTCATCAAGGGCATGCAAAGAGAAGGCACATTTGTCAGCTTCTTTCAAGAAGCCATAGCTATTCATGTGGAGGCTCAAGAGGAAAACAAAGACTGATTTGTTTGCTTAGGTGAGAATCACAAAAGACGTAGGAAAAAAGAATTCACCAATTCTGTCTCCTAAGTTTTTAAAAGATGACATTTACAGAATCACAGAATATTCTGATTTGGAAGGGACTCACAAGGATCACTGAGTCCAATTCTTAGCCCTGCACAAAACCACCCCAGAATCACACCATGTGCCTGAGAGCATTGTCCAAAATGCTTCTTGATTTCTTGTAGTTTTGGTGCTGTGACCACTGCCCTGGAGAGCNTCCAGTGCCCAGCCACTCTCTGAGTGAAGAACCTTATTCTAATATCCAATCTAAACCTCCCCTGACACAACTTCAGGCCATTCCCTCGGGTCCTGCAACTGGTGGCCACAGAGGAGAGATCAGTGTTTGTTCCTCCTCTTCCCTTCACAAGGAAATTGTGACTGCAGTGAGGTCTCCCCTCAGTCTCCTCCAGGCTGAACAGACCAAGTGACCTCATACACTCCTCATGCAGCTTCCCCTCAAGGCTTTTTATCATCCTCATGGCTCCCCTTTGGATGATCTCTAAAAGCTTAATGTCTTTTTCATATTGTGGCACTCAAATCCACACATAGGACTTGAGGTGAAGCCCCCCCAGTGCAGGGCAGAGTGGGACAATCCCCTCCCTTGCCCGGCTGGCGATGCTGTGCCTGATGCCCCCAGGACAGGCTTGGCCATCCTGGCTGCCAGGGCACTGCTGACTCTTGTTCAACTTGCCATTGACCAGGATCCCCAGGTCTTTTTCTGTGGCACTGCCTTCCAGCCTCTCATTCCCCAGTCTGTCTGAACATCCAGGCTTGTCCCATCGCAGGTGCAGAATCCTGCACTCGCCCTTATTAAACTTCATATGGTCGTGCCTTGGATTAGTTTTTGTCTTGGACTATTCTTCAGTTCCTTATGTTGCTTTTTCAGTTGGATGAAACTCAGAAATGCAAACCCAAGAGACACTTAGGAGTAGTGTCCCCCAACATTGTGGGGACGTACATGTTCTTTGGGGATCCTAGGCAGAATGATGAAGCCACCAGGGGTCAGGAGCAAGGGGTACCTGTGACAAATAGATATGGGTCCTCCTTGAAGTCAGCAGAATTTGTGATAAAAAGGCCATGTATGCAAATTCTCTGTAAATGATGACTCTAAAGCTCGTTCTAGCACAATCCTTAAGCACTCTCCAGAAGCAACGCCTTGGTAATTTCTGTGTAAAGCTCCAACACACAAACTTATATACTTCAATATATACTGTCATGACCTTGCTGGACATACTCCCATGGGTATTTTTCCCAGGAGAAAAATAATTTTGGTTTCATGAATGGTAACCATGGAATTGTCAGTTCAGCCAAGGTCTCCAAAGCTAGGCTTGTTTATCACACTTCACTTTCCCAAAGCATGCCTTATGTGCTTATGCTCATTCTATGGATATAATAAACATCAGATACCTTAAATTGTTCGATCATTCAGTCATGGTCATTTGACACACACCTAGAGCTAAACCTGGACTGTCCTAGCTACAGGCTCACAACAACTGCAGGATAGAACTAAGGCTGAAAGATCTTCCTTGGCATCTGCTTCTGCCTTCATTTTTTAACAGTGTTGGGCACATCATGCTGTTGAATGTGATGCATAAACATTATCTGCTATTGTTGCTAAAAGTGTGTGTGGTTAGCTATCTTTTCTGGCTGCTGCACTCAGAACAATTATACAGAGGGAAGAGGAAGGGCTTCCAGGATGACGCTGAAAGGAAGAAATCCCCAGAAGGGAGAGGCTCTGCTCAGAGCAGAAAGCAGAGCTCAGCCATACTGCAGAGCAATCTCTGGGGAAAAAAGCCCAAACCCTTAAGAGCCTGAGAGGAAATGTGTGGTACCTGTTCAACCCAGAAAAATCTCTGAAAGCTGCTAGTTACAAACAGCAAGAAGCAATTTACAGTACTAGAATACGAAAGTCAGACTTGATTTCAGAACTTTGACCTTAATCTGCCTATACACTAGCACTGAGACTTCCCAGTTTCCACAACTAACATGCTCTAATTAGATAACCTTATTTCTAACAAAATGTATATTTAGGGAATAGAATATTCTCCCACTGTTTCAGTTCAGTTAAATTCGAAGTGAGCTGAGAGTAGTTCCAGCAGAAGACTCAAAATTCAATCCTAGACTGAGTGGTGTTTTAATATGGCATTTAAAGAAGGGTTGGTGGTGGTGGTTTTTTTCTTAGAAAAAGATAAATAGATGGGAAAGAATGCAGATAATATGATTTTGTAAATTATAGGTAGAAAAATACAATATTAATTTTTTATCTTTATCATCATCCAAGTACAGATAGACAAAACCAAATTAAAATTTGGAAGACTACTGACCTCACACTAAAACTGATTTTGGAAAGATGAATAAAAGAAGTATGAACTTAGTGGTGCATTAGCTACTGTATCTGCCTATGAATATCACACTGATATAGAACAGTTTGCTATTACTTTCTGAAATCCTTTCATTCTTCTGATAAGGTCACAATAAAGGAAGAAAACCAAACACATATTCAGTGTTTGTCCATTTGTCAAGAAAGACCTCCATAAGAAATCTGACAATGGTTATTATCTGCTAAAACAATCTCAGGGATTTGGGAAATTCCACCACATTTTTTAAACTGAATCTTCAGCTGTGTGGATTCTCAACCAGCAGCAACAGTGGTAATCTTCTCTAGATAAACTCACATGCTTCTCCTTCAGGGTGTATTTTCATATTAGACTTAATTCAATCTAACAGCAGGCAGAGGCCAGAGGGGGTAGACCTGCTTTCTCCCTGCTTTTTTGACTCTTCCCTTGAGTTAAACTCAGTAATTGTGCAGCTCTCTAGTGGCTCTCCTCAGCTTGCTGATTTGAGGGGAATACTCGGAGGTTTTCATGAGTTAGCTTTCCCTCCAAGCAAGGAACGTTTAGTGTGACAAGTGGAACTCAGAAGAGGAAGCAGAAGAAGCACACAAAAAGTGATGTGAGCACAAAACCATTGCTCCTTTCAGTAGCAGTCAGGCATCATAAAATGAGCACATGTCCAAAGGCTCCACTCTTCTAAGACTTAAGCAGTAGTATCATTTTGAAGCAAATCCATGAAATAAGGGCCCTTTGGAATGTCAGTTGAGTTTGCAGAATAATACAATACATGCTAACTAGATCCTTTCAGGAGAAAACATAGCTGAAAACATTGTTCCAGAGGTACATCAAATACTCACCAAACATTCATATGCCATCCAAAGGGCTCTTGAAAGGCTCAGGGGCTCAGAGCTACTCTCTAGTACTTCTTATACTACACGGCGATGTGTGAGCTGACCAGGTAATACACTATCTTCATGAAGATGAGAATCTTAGTCTTTGAAGACCTTAAACCAGCTCCAGATTTTGTGGGTAGCAAAACTGACAAGTTTCTGTTGCAGAGATCCCAAGCTCATTTTCACTGGGAACCAGAGCACCGAGCTTTGCACTCATTTGGATACACACACCCACAGAACCAGGATCATCACATGGGAGAGTCCTCCAGGATAGAAGTCTTCAAGTCCTCAAGGACAGAAGACCCTTGTGAAGAAACATCCAGGGACACATCTTTGGCTCCATCCACTGTGCTGTGGATAAGCCCCTCACTCTTGCCAAGGAATTGTGCAGACTGGGTGTGGTAACAGTCTACCTACAGTTCCCAAGACAGAAGTAAGTAATGAGCATCAGGAGACAGGGCTGGGGACAGAACTGAATACAAGCCGTAGTGCACATCCAAGAGGTCCACCCAGGTGACACATATTAAGCTACCCATAATATATATTCAAGGTCCACTCAGGTGACACAGCAATACACAAGGCTGAAGACAAGGCTACCTAGAATGGCCATTCAGTGCTTATCCAGGAAATGGGACTGGAAAAGGTACACCTACAAACTGGCTCTGTGCCCTTTTGACATTTGGTCTCAGTGCCACACATTTTCTGGCTGGAAGCTAGTCCACAGGACAGACATGGAAAGTTTTCTAGAAACTTGAGCATTATTAGTGCACCATTCTGTATATTTACCTTACAGGGGAAGCAAGGATACCCAAACTCTTCATTTATTTACCACTGGCCCCTGAATGCCTCACCAATACTATGCTGACAGCATACAAAGAATGGTATCACAGGTAACTTAAATTGCTCTGGGTAGGGTAATGAAACGGAAATGACATTAAAGATACCAGTGTATAGCAATGTAATGCTGACACATTCATTTCAAGCATGACCTGCCTATACATTTATAGAGTAACATAAGCAAACTGAAAAGCAAGTTCTGTGTCACTGTCACTCTCACAGCCAGTCTGCAAGTGCAGTCATCTTGTACAAAGCTCAGAGAGAAGAAATGCATTGCCACTTGGCTACAACACTTGGTAAAACTGACAATACTATCCATCAGAGAAGCAGTATATATTTTCTGCAGGCGAAGCACTGGAATACACTCAGAAAGGATTTTCAAGTCTGATTTTTTCAGAGAATGCTTAAATAGTCCCCACTAAATAATTCCTGGCCTTTTCATTTTATACATCTTTTTTCTTTACAGATAGTCTCTAAAAATGTCTATGAAAGCCTTATGTATATATTTATTTTATAGCTTTCATTGAAATGGAATCGTTCCTTAACACCACTTACATTTTATTACATAGTCACCCTATGCACAGGGGAGGAATGACAGGTGCCTTGTTACAATACATCAACTGGCCCTGATATGTCATTACTGTGACACAAGAGCAAGCATAAATTAAAAGCTTCAAGTGCAAAACAGATTAAAACAATGAAAAATTCGTAAGTGAAGTAAGAACCAAAAGGCACAGTTGGCTTCTACTTGAAAAGAACTTGGCTACACAGCCAGTGATGGAGCTAGAACCAGACACCCAAAACTCCATGTCTGGACAACTGGTGGCCACGTGCAATGAGATTATAAGGCATATACAGCCAGTCACTACAGAAATCTTAAACTTGCCTCTATTCCCCAAATACCAGTGGAAGAATTCATAGCATCCAAAATATCACAATTTTGAAAGTAATTGAGCACTATCTTTAATAGTTATGAATTATTTGGAACACTTGAGCTTTTAGGTTTTTTACTTACAACATGTTGAAAATTTCAGAGAAAATGTGGAAACCAGTGAAGGCCTCACAATACACTTTAAAGAATGGCCTGATATTATTTTCATTAATTGAAACATAATTTTAATTCTGAGAAAAATAAAAAACCCCAGCTATTTATGTAAAATATATTTCCTGTTGTAATTATTCTATAGCTTATAAATTCAGATGAAATATGAAAACAATCATATGCTGTAACATTAAAAAAAATTATTTTGAGCAATAAGGCATTTCTTTTCTGATAGTAATAGTCAGAAATCCCTATGGTTGCCATAACTTCTAATAATGTAGTGAGCTTGTTTAACCTTATTTAAAAAAAGATATTTTGGGAAAATAATCACACTATTTAAAATACCCAATGTAGCCAAAACTTGCATTTGAAGGCATTTTGAACTGCATTCAGAAAGTAAGCATGCCATTTTAGATACTGTATTTCCCATAAGAGACTGTTTGTCCTCTTGTATTTGAATCTTTTTTTCTTAATGTTAATAGCTTTGCCCCCTGATGCTACTAAAAGGCCATCAAGATGACAGTGGAAAAGATAAGAAAAGTCACACTAACTGTGCATAGTGTCCTATCAAATAAGTAAAGTAACTTTATACCACATTCATTGCTTCTTCCCTCTGTTGTCATTTCTTACAATGCAAGCTTTCTGCTCAAAGAGAACTGGCCAAGCTTGTCCAAGCAGTAGCTCATGGTGAATCTTTCCCATCAGGCTTCATGCTATCACACTGCAAACCCACAGACCTAAAAGATCCTAGTTTTAGAAAGTCTCCAACTTCAAAATAAAGGAGGTATCACAGTGTGACAATCTTGGCAAAGTACTGATGCCACAGAAGAGAATGGCTGCCTTGGCAGAACTGAATGCTTCATTCAATCCCTGCCCTTCCTTCATGCAAATAAAGCACCCCTTCTTCTTTTTTTTTCTTTTTATCCCCCCATTCCCCTGCACATGGGAACAAAAGAACTGAAAGAAGGAATGCTCTTTTGTACCACAGGGTACAGCACCTAGGTCCATTCCTTTTAAAAAGAAGCATGACAATTCAACAGAGAAGTGAAAATTCAATATTTATCTCTGTACAAAGTGTGTTATAAAAAGCAATTAAGATTTCTCCTTGGACCATAAAACTGGTCCATTAGAAAATGACCTTGAATATCTGCCCTGACGCTCTTTATAATCTTATTCCTACAGATAATCAGGGGTCTCAAGTTCCACAAAAGAGAACTTGTAATTTAATGCATATTGTTTAAATTTAACTGTGACTGTATAGGCTGTTTCAAAGCCTCTGCATTCTCTTGCAATTCCAACTTACGAGAAGGACCAATGTCAACCCAGTGCTGTAAACTGGGGGTTTTGTTTGTTTTTTTCTGGGTTTTTTTTTTCCTTTGAGATTAACTGCTAACCATGACATAGTAAGTCTAAGTAAATACAGAAGCAAATCTAAGAATGTACTTTCAACTATGTATTTACTACCTTTTGTTCTACTTCCATAGTTCTTTTCCATAAGAATGATGCAACATTTAAACAGGTAAAATCAAAGATCATTTTCTAACTTCTTTACCCAAGTAATACCATTGAAACTAATGAGTGGTCAACGAATTGAGGACTGGCTACAAGATTTGTATCTTCCACTAAAAGGCTTGCTGCCAGCTTACCAGTCACATTGCATGGTATTCCTCTTTGAGATCTGTCTGCAGGAACATTAAACCTCAGTCAAAATGGATTTAATGGATTAATGTTTTTAATAGATTACTTGCAAACTTCAGCAATATTAGCTCAAGACTTTCAGACTGAGCAATTCAAAGGAACCAAAGGCAGGAAGGCAAGAACATTTCATTGAAAGTCATAAAATTTTTGCTGCAATAGGTGCATGTATTTGCATATAATGTTCTATTTATAGCAACTACCAAGAAATGTAGCATGTAGTATTTCTGACAGACCTTCATGGAAGTTCTTTATTCAGTCAGACTGCCAGTATCTACCTATGAAAGCATTTTTTCCAAACTACATTACCTCTTGTCTTGAAGCCCCTGATTCTGACCTGGGAACCATTATTGAATGGAATACATTAGCAAAACATAAGAACGGTCTATCATCGTCATGAAGTGATGAAAAAGCTTAGGGACGCAAAGCAATTGATTGTTGCTGCAGAAGCAAATAACGAGACACCTCCAAAGCCAAAAGAGAGAATAGTATAGATTCTAAAGAAAGCAGATTGGAAAACCCAGTATCTCCTCCTAGATTAGCTGAGAACCAGAGATAATCAACAGAGAAAAAAATCTCCATCCTTTTAGACACACCTAGTTTTTCAGAGTGGGTTAATTGGTAAGGATTTGCAGTCATTAAGACTTGGTTCTTGAAACTCATGAATATGACATCACTCCAGTAAAATAAATTATTTACCTCATCAGATATTCCAGGATGGCAAAACCATTGAATCATACAGAACAGATCACTGCTCATCAAAAGGCCTACAACACCTTTACAGTATCAATAAAAGAGAAGAAACTGCTATAAATATGACAAAAAGCTAAACCAGATCTGAAATGTTAATAAAAATACAGAAGTGACTAAAAACATTAGATTTCAAAAAGTACAAAAATTACATTAAGAATTGTCTTGTCATTTCTTTCATGAGATCCACTGTATCTCACAAGCTAAATTCTAGGCATTTGAACTCTGATAGTTCAAACAGCAATAGTAACGTCAAAACAACTTATTCCTGTGTATAATTTGAATAAAAAAGCAAAATAAACCTTTAAAATCCTATCTTAATAATTGGATTAGATTAAGAATGTTTAGCATTATTACTGCTTAGCACCACTTAATATAGCTTTAAATAATAACAGGATAGAATAAAAAAAAATAAGATCCAGAAAAGACTGTAACCCAGGCAGGCTGCACTCTTAACTAATGATGAGTCTCAAAACATTCAGCAAATGCAGTACTGTTTTCCACTAAAGTCAGCATTAATGCACAAAGCTTTACATTAACCATAATATCTTTCTAAATGACTAGCCACAATTGCATCTCTTCACTATGTGTATCTGCATTATTTTGAACAAAATAAAAGTAATTCATAACCTACTACCCAAGTAATACCATTAAATAGTCAAAAATGCTTTAAATAATCAAAACCCAACAAGGCTTATATTATGCATGGTAACAGGGCCTTCTTTAACTTCTATTCATCAAGGGATAAAAATCATGCTTATTTAAATATCATTGTTGTGAGGCAGTTCCTGTCACAGATTATTTTAATAACATGAAAAAGGGCATTTATTGTAATTATATCAATAGCTCTTTTTGTTGTTGGGGTCTTTTTTCTAAGCTGAATATAAACTGTCATCTAAATTCACTGCAAAGGAGTAAAGCAACATAGTACCAGTGCCTTGCTGCAAAAACAGAGATTAATCTTGAAACAGTTGTTTATTCCCAAATCACTAAATAAATCCATTTTTGGGTTTTATTAGTAGAGTTGGCTGTAGGAAGATTTACATTGATTTAAAAAACAGTTAAAAATCAGAACAAAAGTGACTTGTAGTACAATCAGATTCTTACAGCGGTAAGGAGGGTAACCCACAACATCCTCTTTATTTCTAAAACTTCAGATTAGAGCCAAAAAAAAGACTCAAGGTAGGTGAAAGTCTTAAAGTATTTCATCTTCAGATGTAAATACATCGCCTTCTTAATTACAGCACTAATAGAAAACATTATGAGAAAGTAAGTCGAGAGGAAAGAAATGGAGAAGGGGTGGATGAGAAAATACTCAATAATAAAAGTACTACTCTACCACCATCTAAATTGAGGTATTTTTTAATTTGTAAACAAAAGCTGGGAAACATAAATGCCGCTACAGAAGCTGTTTCAGATTGACTTCTGGAATTTACTTCCCTTTTCAAGAGCAGATTCATAAACAGCATTACATATGGACAAGCTACATATCTGGCTCATTTCTTCAACAGGATTAACATGGACTGGATGGAGAAAATCAGAAAGCCTTTTGGGAAAACTTTTCATAAATATACAAAGTTGCTTATGTCCTTGCGTTTACATATACCAAGGAAGCAACACGCAATATATTGTGATGCCGTATATTTAGCAGACTAAGAAAGAAAGTGATGATTACTTCAAATTATTAATAGGGTCTTCTGTTGTCTTCAGGAATTTGCAATGATTATTTCCTCCTAACAGCTACATTTTCAATTTACATACAATACATTTCACTGACAAATTATTTAGCCATGAACTTCCAAAGATCTGCCAGAGCTTTCAGTGAATCAACAAGAAGGGGAAAATTCGATAGCTGAACTACAAAGCACTGATTATAACTGGATGGGTCCTATGAGTGTAATAGGGAAAATTCTTGTAATGTTCTCTGTGTGCTAGTCTGGGGTTCTGACTAAAAGTGGCTCCATATAGATTAACACTGCCAGACTGATGTTGCTGAAATGCTGTTATTGTGTTAGCTTGAAGTGGTTGAAATGGGTTTAGATTTAAATACTACTTACAACTGGTTTTCAGAACAAACAAATTTGTTCATGAGTGATACAGAAGTGAAGAGAAATGGCATAATAGCATCCCCACTACAGATGCCTCAGCTTACAGAAAGAACATATCCCAACACAGGCAATACTTGGCTTTTAAGGGCAGGATCCCTTAGGGACTGGGACCTACATGTAAAGTGTCGCATGAACCTACTGTAAAGATTACTGTGCAAATCTTATTCAGTAAAACCATAAACTTAAACCAAAAATTAAAATATTAATGATGTCTCTCTTTCACACTGTGAGAATCTGGAAAAAAGGCAGTGAAAGAACGGGAAGAAGAGGAAAACTATGACTTTGATGTGACTGCTGCTGCTACTGCACTCCCTACACGGTGCCCGATACTGTGAAAGAAGGACTGTAGCCCTCAGATGGTTTAGGTGAGGGGCAAACTCCCATCTGTCCAACTACAGCTCCCTTGCTTTCAGCCAGTAAAGGTATCTTGCCAACACTACTGTCTCAGACTCCTTTCTTGCAGGGCCTGACCTAAAGCAGGATTGCTTCTACAAGATTTCATTTAGACTCCTCAGCAGAAAAGTTATTACCACTGTGAGATTATTAGTCCTCCATCCCAGCACTCTCCAAAGTGGGGTGCAGATACACCAGGCATTGCACAAGACAAGTCGGTGGAGTGCAGGAAAAAAATTCTTTTTGTATCATTAATACATAAAAGAAACATAAATTTTAAAAAATCACGTTTACTTCATTATTATCTCATACTTTTTTTATTTCTGGGGTTTTTATGGTTTATAAGGTTCATAATTTATTAACAGAGTAGTACATGAATGTAATCTATAAATAAATAACCATATATTGTGGGTGCATGCTCAAAAATGTTTTACTGATAGGGGTTTGTAGGGTTACACCATGAGTGTTATAGCAAAGCAGGCGTGGAAGGCCCAGAGGTGAGCATCTGTCCTGGGCCCAGAGGTGACCACAGAAGCATATCCAGGTCACCAGGGATGGTCTGAGAGAGAGAATTATGGATGGCCTTCTGGACCTATTGAGAGTGAAGATTGTAGTTTGTGACCTCATAGGGTATTGTTTACCTATTACCATAATAGGTAAAATCTGTGCAATACCCCAGGTGATTGGGGAACACTGTGGTGAACATCTTTCCTGTTTATGTGATGACATATCCTGTCTGTGTGATGGTATTTAAGGAATTTTCACTGCATGATAAGTAGCAGTCTGTAGTAGTCTGTGGTAGTCTTAGTGTAGTCTTAGTCTTTGCCTGCGCAATAAAGGTCTTTGCACTTCTTGATCTTGTGCGAGGTCCATGCCCTTTGGAGAGCACTGCTCAAACCCAGAAGGGAGGCTGGAACTACTGGCCAGAATCCATAGAACCTACCACCAAGTTAATCCTCTTGAAACTGTGGATGCACTTGTGGGAGGAGGAATGCCATTGCTGTGAAGCTTGTTGAGGAACCCCTGAAATGAGAACTTTTCTACCAACTACTGGTGCCCTATAATTTTTTTAATGCTTCTTCTGATAAACTTTGAAGAAAGCATTCTTATCTAAACTAAAGACATTCGTTTCAGCTTTGTCACTCCTGCTAGCCATTCATGAATACAGTCAAAAAAGTCAGCAGCTATATTGGGAATATATAAGGTAAATTTCATAGGATATTTGAAATTAGGCAAACTTCACATTGTACTCAGTTCAGTGTGAATTCTCTTGCAGCTGCACTCACAGCCATCTTTGTGACAACATTTATGTTGAAGACTTTCAAGATAAAATGCAGAAAGTAGACTTAAATGAAAAGAAAATACAACTATTTAATCTTGGTCTAGTTAAGATAACAGAACAGATATAAATGCAACATTTGTAGTAAATTTTTCGTCTCTGTACCTGAAGAGTTGGAGCATATTGCTCTATAGAGAGTGAAGAAGCAGAGAGTTAGTATGTACAGAAGTTTTGGGGTTTATTTTGGCTTTGATTTTTTTGTTTCTTTTCATTTTTGGGTTTTCTTTATATCCTTTGTTTGTACAAACAAGCAGCATAGAGAACAAGGCAAAACTAGAAGGGGTAAAGGAAAGCCAGAAGGAGGCACAGTATTTCTTCACAATTAGCAATAGCTGAGAGTACATCTATGAGCTGAAAGCATGAGGGATTTAAAAGCCCCTTTAAGTTTAACATATTAAAGTCTATAAAGTATTCCGTAACTGCTGAAGTGGCCACATGCCTAGAAAGCATCTAAGATTAGCCATTCAAAATACACTGTTATCCAATTCTGAGATGCCAGTGGAATAGAACTGTGTCCATTCATGCCATTCCTGGAATTCAACTAAATATAACAGTAATACCTCCTCAGCACTTCTGATAGTTGAAATACTTGAGTATCAAAGAACGCACAGCTCAGTTTCCACTACAGAACAATCACAGTTGTAGCAGCACCATTAGAAAGTTCATGTCAGTCCAACAGAAGAAGCATACAGACAACACAAAGGATAATCAGGACCAATTATCACATATGAGCAAGGAGAGACTACCTAATAATTAAGAGTCAATTTCTAAAGTTAGGAAAAAAAACAGAAAAAAAATCCACCCCCAAATTGTTTTCTAAGTGAATTGGTAAGTTTCAAATTTGCTGTATCAAACACTACAGCTAAATACAACAAAATTAATCTTTTTTTGTATCAAGACAGATCATGGCAAGACACAGGATCCACTTTTGCTCTGACTGCAAAAATTACTACTGTCAAGAGAAGTATATCTTTGAAAGCTATGACTACTGAGAAGTCTGTAACTTCCACCAATACATTTTTTTTGAAAATCCGTTCCTTCAGACTGCGTTGGAAAACAACTATGCTTTTATTAAAACCAAGAACCAAAAAAATCCATCTTAATAGGAAAATAACTTCATCATTTGCTAGGGACAGATGAAGTAGCTGGGATGAGGTTTCGGCTGAGAACCTTAGTAACTGTTCCCATAACTGCACTGAAAGGTGGTCAGGAGTTGCCAAAGCAAGGGAATACTGAGAACATGAGGTAAGAGCTTTATTTTGTCAAATTGCAGTGCCTAGTGATTTAGGTGGAATTTAAATTTAGGCAGTGGAGAAGAAGAAAGGTATCAAAAGAGTGGATACTCAAGACAGAATTCAACGTTGCCTATACAAGGTCAGAAGATGAGAAGGTAGGGGTGGTGAAGGGAGAGAAAATACCATGCCTGACTGCAGTAGTTCTTTGAAATATTTCCTTGAAACTCAACATCAAACATAATTTTTTTCCCCAAGAAAGCAGTAATACAGGCTTTGTCTTCACTGGTGAAACATATACACGAAAAAAGGGTATGTCTGGAGCTCTGGGACACCTTCAGCTGGCTGCATTTTGAATTACTCCTTGTACAAATGCATTATTACACAACTTCTGTTTCATGACCAATTCATTTCTAAACTGCTTGAGGGGTAAGTCATGCTTGTGTGGAGGGACACTATTGTTTACAGGAGACCGACAGATTTCATAACTTGCAAAATGTGCATTAGGAAAAGAACTATCGGCTTTTAATAGCGGAAGGCAATCCAGTGGAATTGTACCTACTTCTGCTGCATAATACTGCTGCTGTAAAGATTAATTTGAATCCTTGTCAGGTATTCTTTGCTTCTTATTTCTCTGTAAAGGCTTCCAGACACCCAGGGATCCTAATAACCAGATCAGAAACTGACACAGAGATGTGATGACTGCTTATAGCAGCGAATGAAGCCAGTAAGATCTCTTCAGTAATTACTCTGAGATTTCTCACACTGAGTAGCCAGGATAAACAGATATTTTCAACTTTAGTCCTTGATCCTCCAGCTGTAAGCAAAGAACACAGCTCCCTGACTCCTCTGACTTATCCACCTCTTCTGCTGTTCTCTAGACTCTGCCCTGTTTTTTTCTTCACCCTTCTTCAACCCACTCTTCACTTCTCAGTCTGCCATTTTGATCAATCTACACTTTATAGACTGAATCTGCATTCTGCCAGAAGCCTCATCCACATTTTGAACTAACGTCTAACTTCCCCCCATACAAGCATTAACTGGGATGTTAAATGAAGTTGGAAATCTGCTTCTTGACCTCTTGCCACTGGACTCAAAGGACATCTCCTTATCCTGACAACATGGAAGGACGGATGGAATAGCACTAAAGAGACTTCCCTTCAAGCTCCAGTATTCTGCCCCATCATACACCACATTAGGTAGAAGGCAAAAAGCACAGTAGGAAAATAGGGAATTATCTCTGTAACTCTGTGGAAAGGTATGTTTAATTCCTCTGATAACAGCAAGGTCTTTTGGTGCAACTTTACAAAAAACAGCAATAAAATTGATTCGCTGAAATTCCCTTCAAAACCTCAGTATGTGCATTTTGAAGAGGAAATACTGAACCTGGAAGGTGCACCTTATCAAAATAAGGAACAACTGAAATCCTGATTTTATACAAAGCAGCAGGCAATTTTAATGAGAGACAGCACTTTGGTTTCTGTCCACAGTTTCTCAGCACTGACTCCTTGAAGCACCTTGGATACCTTACTTCTGTTTCAATGTTTGATGTTGATTGCCCACGGCCATTTTTCACTGGCACCGTGTTACAGGATTTGTTCTCAGCTGCAATCTAAATCTAAGATGTCACAAAAACATTATCTAGTACCTTTGACCCACAAGCAGTAAGCACTAAAAATGAACTTTATCTGGAGAAGTTTTATCAAACTTGCCTGCAAACACTCTACATTCAATAATTTTTTTACAATAAGGCACTTTCCCTCAGTATATCCTCAATTTTGTCTTCCTCAAACCTATCCAAAACCATTTTGACGTACAATAAGTAAGGCTGGGGACAAAAAGAATGTTGTCAAATTATTAAAGCAGAGCCAGCAAGGAGAACTAGAAGGGCTGTAGAGAAAGACTTGTCACTCATGCCCCATTCTTGATAGATACTCGACATATCCTTAAGTTTCAAATAACAGTTTTTATTATTGTCTCCTTGTGAAAACTACTACAGTGCTTATCCACACCTTATGATAAACTGAATTGTCCTGATTTTTCAACACTTGTGAACAGTAGGCTGAACACAGAACCTCACTTTGTAAGAGATAACCAAGTTTTACATTAACAATGTATTTCCTAAGATTAGTATTTCCAAGCTTATTTCAAATTATCCATACTCAAGTGTCAGGCTTTCAAAAATACATTTAAATAGTGAAAGCAAAATTTGGAAACAGTTTTCAAGTAACTTAATAGTATGCCAAAAGTGCACTAAGGTAGAGAATTCACTATTAAGTACTGTCTTCATTGGGTCACATATCAGTAAAAGTTGATATGCAAAGTATCAGCTTTTTCTGTTGTCATTCTACTTTTCAATGTTTTTTTTTCTTTTTCCTGTATTATCCTTTTATGTCCTGTATTACTAAAACAGAAGACATCATGAAAAACTTGAGAGAGAATATAAGTGACAACTGGCAGCCCCGTATCAGGCTTTCAGACTGCCCTTTCTTAGGGCAGAAAAATATCCATATCCTTGCTGACATAGCCTCTCTTCATTGAGATTAAACGAAAATCTGATACTTGATTTCATTAACATGCCAGTGTAATGATTTTGGCAATGCTTAATATTACTGTGTTACTCCTCTCACGTAGATGGTATCTCTGGAGGGTATTCAGCTAGCAGAAAAAGAGGGAGAGTACCTGTGGAATGGGTGTTTTAAAAGTCTTGTTGGAGTTTGTGCCTTCAGAGGCACATCTATCTGGGAATGACATGATTCATAGTACTGCTGTAAAAGATATGGAGGTATTGTAAAAAACAAAATTACACCAAACCTGATTGTTTGGACATATGCTGGAAACCTGCCTTTCAGCAACAGAAGCTTATCTGCTCCAAAACTATGAAACCAGTTAGTTTTCTGCAGAGGATCACAGGACTAATCTGTTTTCTTGATATGTCTCATTGTGGAGAACCAGCACAAAGAAGCTACAAATATTCTAGTAATGGAAATACAAAAAAAAAAAAAGTACAACCCTTTGACTTCATCTTATTTTTTTGCTTTTGTACTAATTTCTTATCTCACTACTTTTAAAAACATCTCCCTAATACTGGACATACAATAAACTGAGCACAGACAAGCTCAAACTTAATCTGAGATCAGATTGTTTGGAATGATCAGATCACAAGTCTGATATTTTAATCCAACAAAATGTAATTCTTCAGAATATAATTAAGTAGTCACATTACTAATATTAATTGTGCCAACTGTTCCAGCCATAATTTACTTCCTAGAGTGAACACTTTCTTCAAATCTTCTTTTGGTGGACTCAAACTAATTTACTGACCAAGTCTAATAGTATACAGAGTTCATCATATTTCAGGTCTCTAGATCTCACAGTCAAAAGATCAAGAGATACCACGTGCAAGGTAATACTGGAGTATTGAAAATATTATCCTCAGTGTTTCCCTGAATTCTAAAACATTTTTTCTGATTGAAGACTCTTACATGTGGTGGTACACATAACACCAGGAACATCAACTATTGATGTCAAATCAATAGTAGTGTAGGAAATCAGGCCTGGTACACTGTAACAGTTATGACAACAAGCGGAATTCGACTATTTTACTTATTGTATTCCACAAAATTCTGATTTCCAAGATTTCAGAATCAGAGAGACATAGAATATGCTGAGTTTGAAGGGACCCCCAAGGATCATCAAGTCTCCCAATTCTTGGCCCAGAGCAGGACACCACAGGAGTCACACCATGTGCAATGAAAGCAGTGTACAAATGCTTCTTAAACTCTCAGGCTTGGTGCTATGACCACTTCCCTGGGGACCCTGCACCAGTGCCCAACCACACTTAGGGTGAAAAACCTTTTCCTGATACCCAACCTCAACATCCCCTGGCTCAGCTTCATGTTGTTTTGAGTCCTGCCACTGCTCACAAGAGTGAAGAGATCAGGACCTGCCCCTCCACCGTCCCATCATGAGAAGTGCCTAAGTGCTGTGTTTGGGCATGGAAATCAGTAGCCTGATTTTCAGCAGTGCTTCCAGCTATTTTCAGAAGGATTCCAGCTATTACCTAGCTGGGCACGCATTAGCACAGTGACTATCAACTATCAGCTAGCAATCCCAGCAACCCAACATAGTCACCAACATCTTTTGTGGTAGCTCAGTTGATTATTGGAAAAGATGAATGGTGTGGGGAAGAAGCCCTCAATGACTCAGTTTAAACTATAGGCTGAAAACTGATGAGGGGAAAGAAACCTAAACAAACATCAAAACAACAAAACAAATCAAACTATCCTTTTAAAAAGTGGCCAAGCATTAAAACCGCATTGTTAATTGTTATAATTATGGTCTGACAAAGGCTACTTCAGTTTCTTTTCTTCTGAGAGAATACAAATGAACTCCTTAAGGATTCTGAATGTAAGAAAAATACCATCTTTTCAACTTTTCTAAGAAAATCTCTATGTTTTGCTGTCTTTTTTTTTTTTTTTGGATGCACGCCTTCCAGAGATAGCAAAGAACTCAAATAATGCAAAATCTTCAATGAAAACCTTCTGGTATAACAAGCCCTTGCACATTTTCCCATTGTTTTGCTCTAATTGAATGCTTCCTTCCAGCTGATTTCATTTTCATTCTGGCTTAACAGCATTATAACCAAAACTAGGTTTCCTAGTAAAGAATGGTAGGATGTTTTTAACCTCTTCTACATTGAAACCCACAATATATTTTTACTAGGATATTCCACTTTATCACAAGCCCACACATGATAAGCTTTACACAAGATCTAGAAATATATCTGATAGTACCATTGTTAACACTGACAAAACTCTCTTCAGGAGTAGAGCAATCTGCATCTTTTTGAAAGGTGCTACCTGACCTGGTCACTTATGGCTGAGCTGAAGGGGAGGGAAGACACAACAAGAAAACCCCTACAAAATGTTGCCTTATCACAGCTTATTAATTCTGACTTGTAGAATTTGTGACAAACGCTTTCAGAATATTACATTCTCAAAAAAAGCATGTTTTTATTGCTATTTTTAATTTTATTTCAGATAAACTTTTTTATTAATTCAGTTGACAAAAATTCATCCAAGCATGAATTGTTAAGCTTTACACAATCCACAATGATGAGCAACAGTGTGTGACAAAACTTAAAGCTTATTCAGCTTCTGAACTACTAAGCAAACACACATTGCACAATGAGATGAATTTTGAGCTACAGCATTTGCTGACAGAAGTTCAGTAAAATCTTCTTTTCCCACTGGTGATATGCCCATCTCTTTAAAGAATATCACTTTTAAAAATTCTTTTTAAAATAGCCAAGCTATTGGTTTGTTTTAAAAGAAGTAATTACAAAAACTATAGTTGGCATTTTCATAGGTAATGATAAAATACTGATCCTTTTTAAGTCTGCTCTGCACTAATTGCTGACCTTTTTTTTTCTTTTTAAAAGTTAGCTAATTTACATTTAATTAAAAGGATTTTTAAATTTTTGTTTTCAAGTTAGAAGCTTCCCCGTAGCATTTGGAGATATCACTGTAAGCAGATCAGTGTGAAAAAGTTAAACGCATTTAACTAATAAATCTTGAGTTGATAAAGAACCACAATGCAGGCTAAACATTTTTCTTCCTTAATATTAAATATCTACAAAGACTACTATATATCCTTTCACAACAAGTAGCCTAAATTAGATCTAAGACTGACAGCTGTACAGGAAAACTGTAATTGCATTTTTATTTACTTGACCAACACAGCAGCAGCTGGCTACCTATGTCACAGTGCATTCCAGCTGTTCCTTCAACGTTCTTGAAATGAAGGATCTTACGGATTTTATCAATTAGACTTGCTGTACTTTTATTTTCAGTGAATTTGCAAGAATTGTATCCTCCAAAGGAAAACATAAGTTTCCTGGTAATAAAGTGGGAATAACATAGGCATTTCCAAGGGAGAGAACTCTACTGAAAAAAGCATATACAAAGCAGGTATGCTTTTCATGCTATTCAGTTCATTTGACTGTATTTTTGCTACTGGTAAGATACAGAAACTTCAGCATATTGCTTCAGGCACTCAGGCACAAATGCCAGTCTATTCAAGAGACTTTCAATAACAAACAGCACATCACTTTTACCAATTTCAGTAGCAAGTAGAAATTCAGTTGAGAAAAAGTCTATTGCCTGATTAACTTGCAAACGCTGTGTTCAAAGAAAAAGAGTAAGCTAGGTTCAAGCTACACTCCTCAGTTCCAACACTAAGGTTCCTTCAAAAAAACTCCAAAACAACAAAAAACAAAGAAACTGCTCACATAAAACAGTGATAAAGAATATGAAACAGAAACTTCAAAGTTTGAAGGATTTGCTAACACTACATTTCTTTAATATGTGCTTAAAATTACGAGAGACTGAAGAGCTCTAAAGACATGGTGGCATCTAATTGCCCTCCCCCCATACCAAAGGAAGTGACAGATTGATAGATCTGGCCCAGAAAGAATAAGAACCTCAGCCAGAGGAAAGGAGCAGCACAGAACATGACTTTGTCTCCTTATGGAATGTATCATGAAATTTTAATACTCAACAGGCTGAGTAATGAACTGTTCAGAGTCTGCCAACAATTAAATTGGGGAAGAGTTCAAAAGCTTTGTCCTAACTCATGGTCTAAGCATTTTTTTCAGTTTTATCAGAAGCCACTGATTCTGCCTTTGTTTCACAGCCAAGTACCTGTTCCTGAAAAAAATGCACTTAAACCCTTTTTAGCAAAATTCCTATCGAATACAGTCCCCAATCCCCTAAAAAATGGCTACAGTTCAAGGATATGTCAAAGAATACAATGCTAAAGAAACATTCTCAAATCTAGATGAGAACTGGAAAGTCAGCACAGCAGCCAGAAAGATATTTGACTTCATTTAGTATTTGTGTTAGTTCTAAGCCTCTCCAATGATGATTTAGAATTCTTTGGACAGAAAATTACTCACTTAATACATATGGGATAAACAACAACCCAAAACAAACAATATTAGATTATTATTGATTTCCTCTTTACAGCACTTGCCAAGGCTAAGGACAGCTATCTAACGGTAAGCTTTCAATGTTATCTTCTGCAAGACATTATTTCAGGTAGTTCTTAAAATGTTTTTCATTGAAATGCTAGAAACTGCCTGCTCATATGTAAAACATTTCAAGGTGAAATTACAGATGTCAAAAATTTGCATAAAATCTCTCCTGCTATTCCAGGAGTAATCTCTACTTTATTCCACAGACAGATTAGCAGACCAAATATTAAACTTCCTGAATAACTGAAGTCTCAGAAATCACTCAGAGTCAGCTGACTTTGATATCACTGATAACTCAAAAGTATAACTTTATCAATAAGAAAAAAGTTCACTAAGGAAACATTTCCTGCACAGCAAGAAGTTTCCCAACCTTCATACTACTGACTGGAATAAACCTAAAATAACAGCATTATTTAAACATACCTCAGTATTACTCAGACATATTTCAGATAACTTTCTTGAAATGCAGCCATGCCATACATAAAATTTACAGTACTTGGGAAGCACACTTGACATGCCAATATAGGGGCGCGCCTCAATAATTTTAAGTAACATACTTTCTCTAATGCTAACAAGTCTAGATGGTGACAAACATTATATAATGCTTTCCTTAAGGAGTTAATTCTCACCTGATTTACTACGAATGCTCAACAAGCTTAAAAATGTGATGTCTTTACTTCCACTAAATTCACCAAGAGATCAGTTTCATTTTGTTACAATTTCTTAAATAAACTTGTCATCCTCCAAACAATGTACCAGAACAATTTCTTAAAGTAAACCAATGTTTTAACAAAGAGAGTGACTGATATTTTCTCATTTTGATGACAGGTCAACAGCTTTACATAATTCATTCTAAAGCTTTTAATACCTTGAATGATAAAATAATGATTAAACAGGTTAACAGAACTTATCAATACATCTCTGCAATTATGAAGCTAAAAATCTTCAGCTGAAAATTACAGCTGTATTGGCGGTGGAAACAAGTTGCTGATAATCCATTCAAACTCCAGCAAATCAATGAATTCCAAATGTGACTACTATTTCGTTACTGGACAAATAAGATACAAAATTGCAAGAAATTTTCTTTTTAAAAAGCAGGTCATGATGCAAATTTTCAAACTCTACTAAAATTGCATGCTCCCTAGCGTATATTATTTTTACAAAAAGATTATCAAACTGGTTCTTGGTGATGATTCACAACAGCAACAAAATTTACTAATTATAAAAAACCCAACAATTTATACATTACCTAATGCTGCTCATGCTTCCAGTTTCTGATCCAAGCTTACATCTCTCCAGCTGGCTCGCTACAATCTGACGTTCAGCCTCAAGTTCTCGAGTAAGTCTCTCAAACTGCAGTTCCTGAAAAAAGTAAGTTAAACAATTTGCTTTGACTTCTCTTGAGATTAAGAAGAATTTCAGCACATAAAAATTAAATTTGTGCAAGAACGATTAGCATAATACCTTATAACAAAGCTTTCTTTTTTTCTTTTTTTAACACATTCTAAGTTCAAATTTTTATGGTGACACCTACTTGTTCTTTCATTTACTCTAATGATGTATGTAATAGATTAAGACTGTTTATCAGGAATGGAATTCCTAAATATAATAAATAATTTAGGCCTACAGAGTTCATGCAGATCTCTCAGTAGCACAGAGATCTCAACAAACTGACCTATATCACAAATAAGTACAATTTGTGCTACTAAAGAAAAGATGATAAGTTCTGTGGAAGATCCCATGGTGACAAAAGTTTCTGCACTTAAACAACCATCACAGTACACACCAGTGAAATAAACTTAATTGAAGGTGTGTTGATATGGCCTGAGCAGAGCTTTATTTCTGCAGTTAATGATGTGCAGAAGGGAAACTCAAGTAATTTTGGACAAAAGCTGTGCTAAAATTCCTACCACTAATTTAATTTATTTTCTTTTATTCTGTTAAGGAAGCTAAACCAGTCCCACTGACGAGATTTATCTACAGAGCTTATAAAAGTACTTATAAAGTGGTTTTGCTTTTATACACAAAAGATTGTTTTTTTATTTAAATAAAAAGTAAAACCAATATAATTAAAATCCCCACCATTTCTTAAAGGGCTACATTCCCCACATATTGAAGCACTAGTTTTAACAAATAAAAAAATTAAATACTTTTAGGGAGTTATGGTTATCGTAAATTTGTCAAGTATTGCTGCCGTTTCATTTTGGTCATAGTTACATTGCATAATTTTCACAGGTGGGTAAAAATATCTCTCCTGCCCCTTTTATTTAGGTTTGTTGAAGGCTCAAGGAGAAATATTTGGAGAATCCATTTCTTAAGTAATTCCCTTATCCACAGAAATGCACCCATTATCTCTTTCTCCCTCTTCTTTTTTTCCCCAAAACAACCTCTCTGTAATGAAGAGGTATGTGAAGGAGTCCCTTGAATAACTCCCCAGCAAGGTCCTACAGGGCAGAACAGCACTGGAAATTACTGGAGCCATGACTTATGTCCACCAAGCTTCACTGAAAGACTTAGTATTTGAGAGAAAGGAAGAAATGGTAGAGTAGGATTCATAGGTGTTCATGCTACGTACTACCTAAAACCTCTGATCAAGAAGTCAAGGGTAAATGAAGGCATTAAACTTCTCAAACCTCTGAAGTGAAGCAAACCATAACTGAAATGTAAGAAGGAACTGGCTGGTGGTCATTCAGCTCAATCCAGCTGGATCACTCCTCTTTATTTCTCTTGCTACTGACATGGAATAACTTCTGTCCTGCACTGTGAGTACAGGGGAACACCCACATAAGTCATAAACAGCATGAAATAGCCAGTGAATACTTAAAATGCCATTGATTATGTGACAAAGTCTGCTTAACTATGCATTTATTATTCCAAACAAATCTATGCAGAGTGCAAGAATATCACTGAAAGTCAGACTGATGTAAAGACCAAAACATCCCTGCTCATTAAATGTCAACAGTGCTACAGTAATCAATAGTTAATAATATTCTCTGCACATTGTTGTAGCGTGCAGAAATCTCTTTTTTACTGTTGTTAGAAGATACAATTAACAAAAATCACATGACAATAATCACCTATTTCATATATGCCTCCTTCACAGAGAGCATTTCTCTCACCTAGAAGAATCAATTGCTTAAAAAGCTAAAGAGACAGTAGATCAGCTTTCCAAGCGTTATTATTCAAATCCTAGTCTTGTTTGCATAAAATAAAACCCTTAATGCAGAAAGGACTGTAACAGAAATATTACTAAATTGTTGAAGAATGAAAAATCAAAGTGCTACAGTATCTGCCATGCCAGCATGCTTTTATCAAAGCATGCAAGCCTGGAGAAATTTTGGTAGTATAAAATACCCAAGAAAATCAAAGTGTTATTATGTTTACTTTCTAAACTTTCAAACACTTTCAAAAGTTATTATGTTTACTTTCTAAACAAAAGCAGAACTTTTAAAAGCTACTCTGTTCCACTGCATTTTTAAAGCTACTTGATTCTATCGCGATGATGCACATTTTGGTGTTTAGCAGAGATTTTCATCCAGTCAGTTCACCTCTCACCATCCCAGGTGTGTTCTTTGCTGTGGCAAGAACAAGTAAGAAGGTGCAGCTGTCCCCACAATGCTGCTAAGACAATGTTAAGCACCCAGAACTCAGGAACAAATGCTCCTAACTCTGTGTTGTCCACTTGCCTTTTCCTTGCCAAACAAGTGCAGTTCATTGTGTTCTTTAAGTCTAGTAGGGATGCAAACAACATTTCTCCAGTTTCTCCCTTTTGTCCATGCTATCCCAAGCCAACTAAATACAGAAATGCTCCAAGCCTATTTTACTGAAATACCTCAAAAGTAAATATCATCTTGCCTTTTTTTTTTTCTTAAACTGTCTGGATTCATATCTTTTCTAAGCTTTGTATTCCTTCAGTTAGTCACTCTGGTTGATGACTTCTCCAGAAACTTCTGCATTTCCTCAACTAACACACTTTTGTCATGATTACTTTGTTCCCAGAACATTTTTTGTTCATTATTCTAGTCTCCAAATATACTTTTCTACTCTTCACTCTGTCATTTATTTTTCTTTCTACTTACTGCTTTCTGCTCTCTTCTCCTGTCCACCTTTCTTTCATTTCCTAGAGCATTTCATGACTCATCCTCCTCTAAATCTCTTTCAGTCCTATTACGCTAAGTGCTACTCTAGCAAATGCCCTAAACTGATTGTTTTAAGGAGTTTCTCTCATTGTGTCTCTCCCTGGTTCCTTATTGAGGAAACTCTGCTCTTCTTAAGATGTGCACAAATTGATGTTTCCTGGTTTCACTGCCCACATTTTTTAAGTCCTGCCCCGCAGGGATGACTAGAAAAGTGCAGTTGTATCTGTGTTACTCCTCAAGCAGGAAGCAGAGATGTACTCGATCACTTAAGAAAAAAATAATCTTTGGTTTCTAATGCATGAAAATTACTAGAAAACATGAACTTCATTACTAGCTTTTTAATTGCTACTACTCCTTACTTAATTATCTTCTGTCAAGTGCCATCAGAAGTTAGAAATGAAAGGAAGGAGAGAAAAGGTGGGGAGGTGGTATATATGCAGAGCCAAACAATTATTACTTCAGGAATTATCCTCTACATTAAATTTAATAAGCAATTGTGGTTGGTATTCCCTTATGCCATGAAAAAGGTGCAGGTCCACAGGGTTGCCTTTGGACTGAGAAAAGGAAAGAAGAATTCAAGTAAGATTTGTGAATCTGTTTTCCCTCCATACCAAGAAACCCTGTCAGAAAACAAATTAATAAGCTTCCTTCTCTTTGTTTGGGAAGCAATGAGAGTAACTAATATTTGAATAAATCCATATGTTTAGATTTCAAGCAGCTGTCATAGTGCAAGAAGACAGAAACCAGAAAAAGCATTTGCTTACATTTTATAAAAATAATCACTGAACCTGACTCCGTCATTTGTCTTATTTGTTGTGTTTACAATCATTTTCACCAGTTCATGCCACGTTGCGTTATCTTCACAACTTTCTATTATTTATCTGAATCAAGCTAATCAGAACATCAAAATTAAAAACAAATTCCTACTCACTGATTATGCAAATCTGTTGTCAAGACAATTGCAGAATGACAAACAGCAGAAACTACAATGCAACATCAAAATTAATTTACATAATAACATGTCAAGAGCAGTCTCAAGGACTGTGCTCCAAAGGGCAATAATGCCAAAGCAAGTGTCCACGTAAAGGCACTACAAAGTGGTGACCAGCCTGGCAGTCCTCTGCACTTGGCACCAGGAGGGTGTGTGGGAGTGGGAAGCCACCAGAGATCAGAGAAGATGATGAAAGTAATCCAGAGCAATCACTCAAGAGAGCAACTTGGAAAGGGAAGAACTCCATGATAACCTTATCAAATTGTTTTGAAGTGATACAAACTATACATCTGCTAGGCCCTGAAGTAATTTATGTTTAAAAAATGATATTTGTCCACTACCACTGTGAGGTTTGTTTTGTAAAAAAATATTCATTATTCTGTAAATGGCAATTCAATGTACTTTCCTTCTCAGCATGAGTTTTGTATTTTATCTGTCCTCTGCAGCCACCAAAGCTTCAAGCACTATATAATACTTGAGTCAGGTCATAACATTTCACAGTGGTCCAGGCACTGAACAAGCATGATGGAAATCTTCACAGCCTTCGGACAAGTTAGGAACTCCTGAGCTCAGGACACACAAAACCAGAGGGTATTTCATTATTTTTTATGCTTTACATCAGCTGGGTCATCTGTATTGACCTATTTGAATGTTGGGGAGGGTAAAATAGAGCAAAAGAAATTTGGCTGGTATTTGGAGTAGATCTCATTTTACTTCATCCCTTACAATCTCAAAGTAAGCCTTCAATCGTTTCACAAAGAGATGTGTACTGATGCTAAGTAAAAGACACAGCAAAATCAGCAGTGACAGTAAAAAGCAGCTGATAAAAGAAACCATAAAAAATATCTAAAATATCATAAAAAATATCTAAATTTAGGCACAAGAGACTTGCAAAATTATTGGGTTCCTAAGAATCTTTAGGTTATGACGTATTTGCTTTTGATTGCAAATATTCTATACAAAACCTAAATGGGGAACTGGTGATCATTTGAATCTTCAAACACAGACAAATAACAGCACAGATAATCCAGGTTGGGAATCTCTGGTGAAATGAATACAGGGAGCCTGGTTACAGCTACACAAACAAATAAATCATCTCTGGGATTGAAGTCTTTCAAAGGAGTATCTTAGAAACCACAGAACTTCAAAAAGTACACAGGCTGTAGAAGTGTACAGCATTGGCTCTACCTTTTAAACAAGAAAAAACATGCTTCGATTAACATCACAAGTATGGGTATATCCCATGCACATCCCATGGCATCATGCGCAATTCCATACACTCCACATCTATACACTCCAAGTGAACGCCACTACTCAGAGTGATGTTGGTAACGAACTATTCTTAACCTACTGTACCAAACACACATGAGCAGCAAAAACTGGAGCATGTACTTCCTAAGGAAAACAACAAAACTTAGGAAAGTTTAACTTGGCAGAAATCTAGGGACAGATAGCATCAGACATAAACCAGACCTAACAGCCCATCCCGTAAAGAGAAGGAAAACAGCATCTTCATACTTTCAAACAGGAAAAAAACACCACTAGCAATGCCCCTAAACATCTGACACTAAATGTTGCTCAAAAGCTTCAAAACTGGGCTTTAGAATGTACCGATCAGTACCTTTCACATTCTCTACACTCTCCATTGTTGGACTGTGTTTACACTTGTTCTGTTCTTAACCTTTTTCACTGGATTGTTTCATTCTTCCATTATACTGAATAACATGGGGGTGATGGAAAAAGCTCACAGAAAGGTAAACAGATAAGCAGAGAGGTGGCAGATTCAGAAACTCAGTGGTAGGTATGTACATTCTTGCAGTTGTCTTCACATCTGATCTAACACTGAGGCTAAGACTTGCTTGGAGTAGACCTCCACAGTCTCTTTTAACCTATTTTCTCCCTGATCCTAGAACCGATGAGTTCTGACTATTTTTTTCAAGTCTTTATACCAATGCTACTGGCTAGATCAGAGGCTACCAAACTCTCTGACCATGATGATTACATAAAGATGTTTCACTTGATGTAAATGCTTATATTTCATCAGCCTGAATTTCTCTAGCTTATTCCTTCACCTGCTTTGACTGTTTTAGCAATCCCATGCTTCTTTACAAGAGATTAGCACAGCATCTAGGCTATTATGCATATGGATTATTTATGGGTAAAGAACTAGTTTGGCTGATTACAGTGTTTAAAAATAAATTACTCCTTCATTTTCATGTAAGATTACATCAAAGAAGTCCCTGTTATGCCTTTAACAACTTTTATAGAAATAAGACACTATTTTATTTTCAATGTTTAGGATCCTGATACAAATATGGCGACAATTGCATTCTACTGCATGTTTTAGCTCCTCAGGCATACTGCCCTGTTCCTTTCTGAGTTACAGGCAAGCCTTGATCTCCGAAGGCACACTGCCCAACTGCCTGGACTTTTTTTCCTAGGGAAATTGCATTATTTTTTTTCCAGTACTATTCACCAAAGTTTTTAAAATTATCTCCATTTTTATATTTCAAAAGGCATGGTCCTTTTTCATCCCATTTTTTCTTCTCTCTGTTTCGTGTTCAGCTTCAGTCTTTAAGCTGGCTCTTTTCTTCTCCTTCTCACTAGTTTTTGCATCCCTTGCCAACACTACCAATGGTTTATCATCCACCATGATCGCTGTGCTATTCTGCTTCCTCCCACGCAAACTACTTCTGTCCACAAAGCAATAAACCGTAAGTAAAAACTTAAGAGTGTTAGGACAGGATTTCTGCTATGAGCTTTCTAATGTTGTAGTTTTGCTTCTCCACCCTCTGCAGTAGCAATTTAAGGAGGATGTAAGATTAAATTGACTTTCTACCTTGTAGGAGTTGCTCTTTCTGTAAAGAAGCCCCTTGCAACTCTGAACTCCTCCCCTTGGTGGGCAAATCCATTCTCAAGGAAGCTCACCCCTGATCCTGTTACCATGGTTTAAGCCTATTCTATATTTCCCCACCCCTGTGTTTTATTATTAGTTACCCTATGTATCAGTCCTAAGTTCCACTCCTCCCTTGTTCCAGAAAGTTCGTTGTAGTATAGTTATTATTTGGTTATGTACCCCTTTTCCCTCCTCCCTCTCCAGCTTAATGGTTGAGCTGGCCTGGCTTCGCCCCTACTCCTCCCCTTACCCTATCCCTGATTTGTTACCACCTTGGTATGAAACCTCCCGCACAGCCTTTGTTCTGGGCTCTTGGGAGATGGATCTAACTAAGTAAACTCCTGTTACCGCCACTCCAAGAGTCTCTCCTTATTCCGCCAGCAGTCGTGGATCTGGGAAACCAACAAGAACCCTAAAACCTTCTCTCTGGGCTCGTGGGTCTCTTGGAGAGACTGCTCTCCCCCCTCGGCTGACCACGGGCTTGGTCCTAGGGACAAAGAGACACCACGACCACCGGCAGCCTGTCCCAAGGTTGCCCACGGTCCCGACACCTCCGAACTGATATTAAATATTCCATTTATTTAATACTACCTTACTGACTGTGACCTGCTTCTGGGCTTTTTACTGTAATTATTTGTAAGGCTCAATGTGAGAGCAAAACAAATCCTCAAAGATGGTAAGCCTTCTCCAAGGAGAGCAAGAGAAGTAGAGGTGAAGTTTAGTAACAGACCCTGACTCTTCAGTCTTACACTGGCCCAAGCTTGTAATTCTCATTTACTTCTCAGCTGTACCAGCACAAAGCTTTACTATGTCTAAGTGGAAAAGGGTAATTCCATTTGCAGAAGTAGCTCTTGAAGCCTGCCTTTACATTTTTGGCATATCTAATATGCCAGACAGAACAGTGGACTGATGTTTTTCACCTTGATTTTCCAGTACACATCTGCAGAGTAATTTTGTTCTGAAAAGAGCAACACAGTCTTGTTGCAGATGGAAGATGCTTAATTATACACCTATCTGTATAGTCTGAAGACAGGTGAAAAGCAAAGAAAGTTGAACAACATGGTCACAAAATGTGAAACTTTAAAAATGTCCTAGAGACTGAAAAACTAAGAAAGGCTTTTTTGGTTCTGACAACATCCTCAGGTTCTAGTTTCCCTTTCTAATCTGATTAGATCTGTGCTCTGTTGGACCATGTGCCGAGATACCAGCCATGGCTGCAGAGGTGTCAGAGCACACACCAACCTATGTGCACACCAGTGACACACACCACTTCTTGGGCAGTCTGTCTACATGCTTAGAGATCTGAAGTCTTCCCCAGCATTTTATTCACGAAGTTCTCCAGATCCTATCTACATGCCTCTGAACTAGTTCTCCCTTCCAGAGTTGTGAGAATACACATCATCCTAGGCACTGGGAACAGATGGAGAACCAGCATGATAAACCATCAGTTTTGCACTTGTCCAGAATGGTCTAAAAGAGCAGCCAACTATTCCCTTTTTCCTCTCCCACCTGAACTGAAGAAATTATTCTGGTGAATCATTTTCTCTTTTGATTTTCCTCACCTTATAAGACTCATTTCTCAATCCAGACAAAGACTGTCAGTACAGCATATCCAAGAACAGACTCCATAATTTGCATTAATCCCTGAATTTCTGAATTAATTAAGATACTAGATCTGAATTTAATTAAATTGCCACAAGTGGCTATTTAAAAGCTGGTCATCAGCAAGTTACTAAGAGATTCAAGTTATCAAAAAAGCAAGATGGGCTTTTTTTTTTAAGACAATCAAGAGCACGCAAATGAACACCTATAGGATTTTTTTCTTGTCTTGAAACTAATAATCTAGAATCTTGATTTTCTGCACACTTGAGACACGCAATTTGCTACACTAATTGTATGTCGATGGACTTTCCAATAAATAAAGGATTACAGAAAAATTGTAAATTCAGCTCAAACACAGGGATGTTAATAAACAAAAATTCTAGTATTCTAGCAGACAGTACACTGATTTGACAGTACACATTTACTTCTGCAACTAAGTACTATTAAGTACTAAAGAAAAAAATCCTCAGCAGGGCTAAAAAAAATTGAACTCAAGGACTCCAAACCCTTGAGATCTGCACATTTTCTCCCACAGATGATTCTGTGGCAGTAGCAGTTAACTTTAATAGCTTTTGAGTATTTCCTCTTTTATTACATCTTTTATTACAAAGAAGAGAACTAGTAAAATAATTAGGCAATTCATTCCTTTTCTGGCTACCCTATGGAAATACCAGTTTCAGGAAATTCCCAATAGATTCATATTGTTCCTTATGAAAGAGAAAACCAATTAGTAATGAAAATGTTAGTTTTAAGAAGTATCATTATGATCTTATTCTCCTAATTTCTGGTATGAATAGCTCATCTTTTGAACAAAGTGAAAAGGTTTTAATAATGAAATTATAGTCTAAAAATCACCTGTTTGAAAACAGATAGGTAAGGAACATGTATTTCAGAGTTACATTCCTAGTATGGGCAAGGATAGATGAGGAAAGAGCTTAGAACCAGTAAAACAAACAATCCCACTGAATAAAAATACCTTTTATGGGTTGATATATGCGTTGATGCAGTATGGAGTTGGTAGAGGTGTATTTTGAAAGATGGGTACAAAATGCAATAGTTCTGGGAGTCTTCAATCACCCCAACATTTGGTACAAAAAAAGAAATAAAGTAACAAGACGACGTGGCACATAAGCTGAATTTTGGATAATATAATACACAGATGTCTTAAAACTATAAGACATCAAATGAAATGCCAGTTTCAGGGAGATCTAGAAGACCAGCAAGCCAGATAGTCTTACTGGGCAAATTATCAGAGCCTGTAATACAGAACAGAATTTGTGGATTCTAACATAAACATGATCAAGTTATCTTAGTCTCTGCATGGGTAAGTTCTTCCTTAAATAGAAGTCAAATCAGGAAAAAAATGGTAAATTCTCGCAGCTGAAGGTGTCCACCTGCGAAATTCTAGTTCCATGTTCCACACTGTTTAATGCATATAAAATGACATGAAATAAGGAATGAGCAATAGGTTAACAAAATTAGGCAATAATAAAAAATTATGCAGGACAGTAGGGCTGAAGGGCAACAACACTTGACCCTTCTATACTATAAGTGGCTTGCCATTGCTTTGTTGTTGCTTCTTGACACAGAGTTTTGAGGCCTGACATTACCTATGAAGAGAGGTTGAGTGCCTCACCCTTTCCTGTGCCATTTTTGATGAACTTGCTGGCCCTTATCAACAGCAGAGCTGTATCCTTCCTGTACTTGCTAACACACTTGCAGAAACTCTTATGTTATTCTTATTATCTCTTGCTGCTTTGAGTTCCAGCTGAGATTTTGCCTTCCTAATTGCATCTCTGCACATTAAAGCAGCACCTCTATATTCCTCTTTGGAAGTTTGTCTCCTTTTCCACTGCTCCAGTGCTCCTTTTCTCATTTGAGCTCTCTTGGTAGTTGGTGCCTTTCCAATTGATTTCTTTTTATGTCTGCTCCTTTTCCTGCTTAGGGGGATAGACTGCTCTTTTGTACTTCAAGAAGCAGCTGCACTGGGAAATCTCCCAACATTCCTGAGCTTCTTTGACCTCCAAGACAGGCTACTATTGGATCCTTTCTAGAAGCTCCTTGACTGAGTTGAAATCTGCTTTTCTGAAGTTCTGTATTTGATCACTTGTCCTCCTTAAGTCCTTGGACTCTATGCTCTTACAGTCTCTGCAGCTACTGTTGACATTTTTATCTTCCAACAGGTCTTTACTGGTAAACATTCAGTCCAGGAGAGCACTGCTCCTAGTTGGTTGATCCATGACCACGTGAAGAAGCTGTTCCCAATGCACCCTGGAAATGTGCCAGATTGTTATGCACCACTGTGCTATTTTCCCAGTACCAGAATGGTTGAATTCCCTCTTGAGAACCAGAGCCTGAGGCCTCTTGCAAGTGAAGGCTTGATCCGCCTCTTCTTCCTCATCTAGATCCATAGCAGACACCATGAGATTTCTCTCAATAGCTCTGATTTTGACCCAGAAGCACTCTCCTGACTTGAAAACATATGAAAGAAGATGATTCTTTATGTAACAGGCATACTTTTGATGGTTACTAAGTACATCATAACTTCACTGGGTCATGGAAACCTGAAAACAGTATTAGAAGACAATATCATATTTTATGGCCCTGTTCTTACTCTTTAGTCAGTATATACTTGAGGTCATCAGTGAAGACAGTTCATCCAACCAACAATGGCTGTTCTTACTAGTGAAACAAGCATTTATTGTCACCAAACAGATACCAGAAAACATTGTGTATCAGGTTTTTCTACAAAAAAATAGATTTTCATCCATAAAACATCCAGATTGGGAATCCAGGCTATTCTTTCAAAAAGACACTAAATAGATTTAGTTGAGTTCTCAAACAATCAAAGAGAAAGATCCCAGATTTTTACTACTCATTGTAAGTAAAACGATTAATAGAACAGAATAATTAAATATACTGGACTGGATTTGTGGTTATGCCTCTGGGAGATCAAACACACAAGCAACACTTGCTGCACTCCAGAATTACCATGCCTCACTAAGACAATTGCGCTGCCTCCACAATTACAGCACAGGTTTCAGTTCAAAGACTACTGTTGCCACCAAAATGATGTCAAGGAAACTGTCAGTAGACTAAAACATAAAGAAGCATCTCTACAGGGATGTTTCTTACAGAAGGAATATCAAAATTACTGCTATGTACAATTACAAAATAAGAGAGCCATAGGAAACATTGTTACTTCATTGATTCAGGGGAAAGAAAAAAGAGGGAAGAGACAGTGAGTAGAAATAATGAATGAATCAATTTGTTGCATTACTTCAATCAGAATATTGTATTGACAGTATTGTGAAAGTCATCTGAAATTCAAGTCTTTATTACAGCAAAACACAGCCATCAAAACTGCATCTATCCCTGTGGAACTGGTTTCCTGCTAGGAACCTTCTAGCAGTGCTGATAACAGCCCCAAGACCTGTCTCATACAATGCATGTTACTGAAGCCCCAGATCCAAAATGCAGAATAAGCTGGAAGGAGTTGCAGCTCCCTTTTCAGGAAAAAAAAAAAGGTTAATGATGTCACAGTGTTGAAAAGGAAAGGCAAAGTAATGAAAACAAGCCATACATGCAGAATTTTAAACTCAGTGTTTTAATTGAATTTAAAGGCAGATAGGGAATTCAAATTTATTTCCAGACATGGTTTCTGAGCTACAGTTTAGAGCTACACTATTTCTCCCCCTGCCCCCCATCTTAAATCTGACATCTCTTCCCCCAGTGGGAACTTGAATTGGGTAAAATGAGGGCTCTCTCTGCCCCACACCTGGCAGCAGCTGAATGCCACACATATTCCCTCTTTTGTGACTCTGGGCACTGTTTCCATGGCAGCACCAGGAAAGTCATTCCCAACTGGCCAGGGAGGGAGGGAATGAGAGCTCGAGCAAAGCTCCCTCTCACCTCCCTGGACAAGGCATTCTGAGAAACCAGGGACAAGAGAGAAGCTGATTGCACAGCCTGGGAGGGACTGAGGACCCCGGCAGCACCATGCAGCCTGAAAATCTCCCTTCGTGTCCGGTGAGAGTTGCTGTGGTTCAAGCCCATGGGATGGGGTGGATGGAGTGCCCAGTTTTGCTTGTAAGTGGGAGCAGATCTCCAATGGCCAGAAAGCATTTGGCTCTCCTGCTCTCCAAGAGCACATGGAGTGTACAGAAGATGGATTTCTGGCCATTCCATGGCTGAGGGGAAATGGAGATATGCACTTGCCATGAACTGAAGCAGCACAAGGGGACCTTGTTTTTACTTCTCAAATCAGAAATACCAAACCTGTGGTACCAAAGTTTTAAACAGGATTTTTCAGCATCTCAGAATTGTGCATGTGTTGGCATTATTTGCCAAAGCCACATGATTTGCACAGCCAAATGTCTCAAAGACAGAAATGAGATGTGATGTGACACTTCTGAATGATCTTCGCTAGCCTGAAATAGTGAGAATCTGGAATTGCAATCTCTGCTTGCACAACATAACAAAGATGCCCATCCCCAACCCGCTCACAAACCAGGACGTAATGCATCAGCACTAGACACACGCCCTAACTATGCATGGCAGCAGGCACCTTTACAGGATCACAGAAGGGTGGAGGTGGGCACGGGCCTCTGGAGGTCACCTTGTCCAACTCACAAAGGGCCACCCCAAGCAAGCTGTCCAGGACCATGCCGAAGTAGCTTTTGAATATCTCAAAGGAAGGAGAACCTACAACCTCTCTGGGCAAACTGCTCCAGTGTTCAGTCACTCTCCCAGTGTCTCCTGGTGTCCATACAGCACCTTCCATGTTTCAGTTTGTGTCCATTGCCTCTGGTCCTGCCCCTCTCGGTACCACTGAAAAGAATCTGACTCCCTCTTCTTTGCACCCTCTGTTCAGGTGTTTGTACATATTGATGACTTCCTCCCCCAAGCCTTCTTTACCACAGGCTGAACAGTCTCAGCTCTCAGCCTTTCCTCAAAGGAGAGATGTTCCAGTCCATCATCTTAAGTGACTCTTTGATGGACACCCCCCAGTATGTCCACATCTGTCTTGAACTAAGAAGCCCAGACCTGAACCTGGTGCAGGGCTTTACCAGTGCTGAGCAGAGAAGAAAGATCACCTACCCTGACCTGCTGGCAACACTCCTCCTAAGGCAGCCAAGGATGCTGGTTACCTTCTTTGCCACAAGGGCACATTTCTGGCTCATTAGGTGTCCTTCAGGACCCCTCGGAGCTTTCTGGCAAAGCTGCTTGTGAGCCCGGTGGCTCCCAGTGTGTGCATGGAGATACCGGGCATAGCCCTGTCTGAAACTAACCTTATCAAGGTTACTGAGGCAAACACGTCATCCCAGAAGCAGCAAAATTTGACCAGACAGTTGTCAGGCACACTGTACTAGGTAAGTTTTTTTGTGCCATCAAAACTCTCCCTCTCAGAACACTTCCGTAGTAAAGGAGAGATTCTCTAGAATTTTTCTCCATCTGACCAGTGTGAGAGGTGTAACTTCTTCCTAGTGCGCCTGAGGGCTAGGAATGGATAGGATGTCCAATTATATCAATACGGGAGAATAATATTTTATTTTCTGAATTGATCATAGATGGTCCAGCTTGTCTTACTTTACAAAGTTCACTCCTCTCAGCTCACAGATACTCTAATGTAAACAACAACCTGCACCATGCAAAACACTAACTTTCCCTAACTTTCCCAGAGCTGCACTGGATATAGTCCTGAGAAGCCTCTTTGCTGAGTAAGTCTGGTCCCTTGAACTGAAACCCTTTTGAGGAGAGTCTCACCAGACTGGAATACACAAGTACCAGAAACATTTGCAATGCTAAACTGTGAGAATACAAGAAAAGCTACTTAATTTTCTGGACCTGTTCTGTTGTCTACTCCTTGTGTATTTTACATTATCCAATCATGTGACAAGCAAAATGTGACATCAAACTGTTTTAGGAAGTGCTGAAAATTTATACAGCAAGTTCTTCTCTGGCTTAAAAAGGGAGAGTATTTATTCAGTGTACCAAAATCAGGATTTTCAGCCAAATTTCACCTCTACTGAAGCTTTCTTATTATTTCTTTCCCATCCCTAAAGCTTGATTTCTATTTAGTACAGACTGGCTTTTTTTTTATTACATGGCTGTCAAAGTGTGTATCCTTTCCAAAAGCAAAGTCACTGAAATTAGAATGAAAGAAATAATTTAATGGGATGCACTCTACTTAATTTCCTCAAACAAGAGACTGCATTGACTGGGAAAGACATTTCTCTGGCTCATGTCTATTGCAGAGAAAAGCCAGAAAGAGAGAAACACAGAGAGAGAAATACAGCATGCCCTCCCTTGAATACTTTCATGAAAAGTGGGCAGAGACCTTGCAACAATGTTTGGGATGTCTTTGACAGCATCATTGGAATATAAAGTGTCTTTAACCACTTCTCATGTCTTTTTTTGGAAGAGCAAACACCTCCAACAGTGTAATGCCACTTAAAGAGGTGGACTTTGAAAATTAAACCCTTATAAATCTGTTTCCTTTCCTTTAAGCAGCTTCATAAACACTGCAAACAATTTATAGCTTTTGTTCCTCCAGTTCATGTTTGATTCAGGAAAGGTGCAGGGAGCCCTTTCGGATCCAGTAGTTGCATAGGGTACAGACTCTACAGAATCCTAATTGCCTTATGAAGTTTGGCAAATGGATTATTGTTAGTACTGGACAGAGAGGAGCATAACCTCCTGGAGGTAAGCCAAAGTGGATAGGCTTGGGGTTTTTTTAGGATTTTACTTTCCTTTCCTGAATTTACAGAACACTTCTCTCAATGCAGTGCCACAGGTGTTGTACCTGCTAGCAAATTTTCTGCACACCACTGCTTTGGGCATAGTTGATGCCAGGCTGGACTATCACTTTCCTAGGAGGACAGGATGACAGGTGTCTCCATAGCAACTGAGTACACATGGCTCTGGATACAGTACTTCACATAAATAACTTGCAACTATGTGTTCCCTAAAAAAAAAATACTCTACAGCTAGAATCCCACTAAAATGGAGACTACAAAATTATTTACAGTGAAACAAGCTTAAGAGTGAGAAGCAGTCATGTGAGAAGTAACACTGAAAATAATGGTTAGCATAAAAAGTATGTGACCTAAATTTTAATTTCAAATCCTTCTAAATGAAAAAGCTTTGGATAACTCAGACAACTGTAACCACTGAAAATGCTAGCTTTCTAATGACAATGACTATATGCAAATGATCTAATTACAAACATCAACACACAATGCCTTGTTGAAAAACAGGGGGAAACATTTTCAGCAGCTTAGGAAGAAGAAAAAAATACACTTTGAAAATATTACTATGCATATGGAATAATGAGGTCTCATAATAAATGCTGCATCTTATTTCCTAAAATTTTGCTGTTTGATTCAGATGTTAATTTCATGCTGCATTAAATGAATAGCAGATAAACCCCCTTTTCTTTAAATGCTCACATCAGCTTCAAAATTATAGTTTGATACATTTTTTGAATTAATCTTACAAAGCACTGAATTTAAATTTGCAAGCTGTGTTGATCCAGAATTTTAAGGAGTTCTAGTAGTGGGAATAAAAAGAGACAGGAGCAGATAACAGACATAGGATGCTCTACCCCTGCCAACAGGACCTCCCGATGACAGAATAGCTGCATACACCACCACTTTTAATTACACATAAATGGATCTGAAGAACAATGATTCATAAGTTAATCACCTGTCTAAATATTTATAATAATTATTGATATATTTTAGTATTCCATAGATCAAGTTTAGTCAGCATTCTATTTCAGTAATTTCAGAAGTAGCTATACTTCTGGCACACAGAGTAGAAAACAAAACACAAAAGTAAAGTTATTCCGTTAGACAAACCTAGAGGCTTCCTTTTTTTTCTAAGGGTGACATTTGAGAAGTGCGCAATTTATCTTCTTCTGTCTGTGAAGGTCTGAAGTATCCAGTCGCACTGCAAAAGTACCCTGCTGTATGCCAAAACCATAAAGCAATTCATCCCACTGTAGTCAAACCTAACACTTCAATATTTTTGGAAAGAAAGAGTAGGGGAAAAAAAAAGTTAAAAAGATGGCAAAAAATCCTGAAGCTAAGGCTGCAAAACATGGCTGCTGCAACAGGTGAACTGTTTTGCAAGATTTAGCAACCTGCCATAAAATCCTTCTTTGTAAGAGAGCAAACCACAACACAACAGTAGATAAACTCCCTTACAGTGAATTTAAGTACATGTAACCATGTAGACAGAATAAGCCAAACATCTGCCCATGTTTTTTTCTGTACTTTGTTGATGTTGCTATCGTCTGGACACATTATCCACATGTCCCCTGAAACCATGTATTGCAATTTCCATCAAATGGTATTACACCTGCTGAAGAGGGCAGAACTGATCAGCTACAGCTTCTCCTGCTGTTGAGCTCAGCCAACAAGCTGTTTCTGAATCCTGCTCATGTTTTGCTAAATTGAACCAAATTGATTTTGTTTGTAAACTGATTTTTTTTTAAATTAGTTTTCAAACTAATTTTTTTTTAAATGCTGTTTTTCAAAGTTATATTGTGCCTTACTTCAAAATTTCAACTAAAATCAGTATGAGATGAATGACAAAAATCATAATGAACATTAATTCCTTTATATATATAAAAAAATATTATGTCATGCACAAAGATATTCTGAAGCAATAAGGACAGTGCCGCCAAACAATAATGATTGGGCTCCCATTCCCAGAAAAACTTTCAATCCCTTCACAATGCCTGTATTTAATTTTTTTCCACATTACCTTTCAAATATACTGATTTTCAGATAGAAGAGTGTGTTTGGGTTTTTTTAATAAACCTACTCTGTCATTCAGAAAAATCCATCATAAAATGCCAAGTCCCAATGCTGACTGTCTCAAATCTGCATCTGATTTCTCCCTTGAAATAACAAAATGGCTAATTATTCTTTTACAGCATTCCATGAATATTAAAAATAAAAGTCAAAGGGAAAGAAAGACAAGAACTCACACAAGTGGGTTGTGTAAGAGCTTGGAAAATGTACCTATGTCCAAACAGGAATTTTACTGATTTTATGGACAACTGTTTTACAAGAGCCAGTACTAAGTAAAACTTGGCTCTTTCCTGTCTTAAAAATGTTAAAAGATAACATTAGGAGGCCCATGCACAATAAAACCCTAATCATAAGGCTTTTTAGAGTTTGACTAAACAGATATCCAGAGTCTATATGGAGGTCACAGCCAACCAGGCAGTTTATCTGCTCCATCCTGCAGCTGTGCCCCAGCCACCCCTATTGCACGACTTAATAACCCAAGGAAGTTAGTTCCAGAAACAAGTGTCTGGATCCTGCCTTCTCATTTATCCAAGCATATTTTCACTTTAAGGCATTAAAACATAGATGCCAAAGAACTAAAAAAAAGAATAGGAAAACAGTTGAGATTATTGCTGCTAGACTTTCTGAGTTGAAGCCATGCAGTAGCCCCTGAACATACTACAGAAGGAAGCAGAATAAAGAGATACTGACAGTCAAATAATGTCATGGATTTTAGGTATGCAAAACAGTGACTGATAGCAGAACACTAATCAATAGTAGGATTCAATAACATCTGAAATTTTAGAATAAACTAACTAGCACATAAATCACATTTTGTTTGGAAAAAGCAAATCAGAAATATGCAAAACCCACATTAATCTTCATGCAAATATAGACAAAATAAAGCTTTATTCAGATGGATGCCGGTGCTATTTGTACAAGCATTTCTGTTTAGAAGCAAGTGAGTCCACTTATATCTAATATTCCATTTACCACAGCCATATATGCAACTTCTAACCACTTCGATAACTCAAAAAGAACTCAGAATTTAATTAAAAATATTTTCAGACACACAATTCCTAATGAAAAACATAACATATGGTTCAATACATAATATCAGACAAGAAAATTACACCCTTAACTCACAGAACTCTTTGAGAATGCAGCAAGACCCATACATAACACATCAGTACAGAATGGCAGGAGTGAACACAGAGCAAAAGTTCAGGAGAAGAAAGAAAGTGGTGCAGCACTGCTGGAATCACTGCTCTACTTGTTTACTCCCAATGCACCAATTATTCCTGGGGAAAAAAGCAAAGCAAAAGCAACAACAAAGAAAACCTTCCATTTCTGAAAGTTTTATAAGCCACAGGAGACAACTTTCAGACCCTGGAGACCCAATGGAAGTAACGCCATCCTGCAGCTTGCCAGAACAGACACCCTCCCAACTGCCTGAGACATCCTCAACCGTCTGAGATCAACCATGGAAACACTTTTAAGCACATAAACACTTAACCCCAGTCTGATTTTAACATCACCTGAATCCCAGAAATACTGGCTGCTTAGCACACTAACCAAACTTGTCAAGTTGCTTCTGGATTTTACTCTCTAGAAAAGCACAGAAACGCACACTCAAGTCAGGGATGTCAAGACTTTTCAGCTCAGATGCTGCCAGCTTACTCGCCTGGAACCCGACCATCCAGGTAGGGACAGAAATGGCCTCAAATTGCACTGTAATGGGCTGTCTTCCACTTGTGAGCACTTGCAAGTGCTGGGAGGCTGCTTTGTAACTTACTTGTCTACACATCATACAAAGTATGTAGAATTTTGATATTATTTAAAACAGTAAGTATCTTATCCTATAAAACACCTTCACTTCTGTCTTCATGTTAGCAGCACAGGAACATGAATGACAAAGGAGGCACAGCCAAATTTAGTCTATTTTTCCTCAAATATCACCAAGCACATTCACAAGGCTGAGATGCCTTGTGTCTTTCCAGATGGCAAGGCTATAAATATAATTCCATATACTTGAAGTAGACTCCTGGTGTTTCCAGAATATTAGTTCAGATAACATTTTCTGGAAAGAGATAAATTCATACGTGTAATGTACGTGTTCTAAAGCAACACTATTGCGTATGTGTGTAAGTCATCAACAACACATGAACAAACTAGCAACATTTAAAAAAAATAAAAAAAATCCTGTCATGATAGGCTAAAGAAGAGAGCCTAAAGATACAAGTGTTGAGAAGTTGTCATCACAAGACTTTATCCATTAAAGGAAATCCTGTAACTTTTAAGGAATGTTTTCAGGGAATCTAGCACATAGTATATTGCCATAGTTCACAGGAAAATGATGAATTCTGCCCATTCCATTTGAGTGTAACCCAGTCCTGAGATGCCTACAGGGACATTGCAAAGGTGCTTTGGGTCTCATTCCACATGTGATGGATCTATAAACTCTTCTGGATTTCATCCTTCCTTGAAAATGTCTATACATTTTTATTGCTCTGTTAAAATGAAAGTAGCCTTTTTCCTTTAGTTGGAAGGACCAAATGTCAGCTAGATGTCCAAATTAAAAATATCACCAGCACCTTTTAAGACTTTATTTCTTGTTTCCCCCCTTCCGCTTACCTGCCTCTGAAGTTGTGACTTAGTGTTACGTCTCCAGCACAGAACTACAGCTACCAAGCAAATGAAGTGCCGGCCTACTCAGCTTGTATGTGATTTACAGCAAGTTCGCATTGTACAAAATTTACAGTATAAGCCAGACAGCTTATTTGATACTAGAAATAACTTATTTATGGTGTGCTGCATGGGTTCATTATGATAATTTAATGCTAATTTTAAAATACACTTTAAACTACTATTAAACACAGTGAAAATAACAGACCATCAAAGGTGTATGAAGATGCATATTCCAGGTAAAGTTCTTATTTAAATGCAGAGCTAATTTGGACATGGCTAATTTTGATATCATTGTTTATATAATTCAGCACTGTATAGGTATGTACATGGGCTTTAAAAAAACTGCAGAAGCTTATTTAAGAGGGGCAATGGCACTTGGAAAACCCCACTAATAGGTAGGCTAAAAAAATCATTAAAGAATGTTTTTTGTGGTAAATATTTATTAAAAACAGAGTACTTTGGGTACCCAGAGCAATAACAGCATTACAGTTGAAAAGTGAACAAAGTAGCTATTTCATCTATAAAAGAACATGAAAGCAATGGTCATAAAAACAAACAGACCAAAAAAACACCAAACAAGAAAACCCCAACAAAACAACAACAAAAACCAAAATAAACCCAAATAACAACAACCACAACAAAAAAAAACACAACCCAAAAACCAAAAACACACATCAAACCAAAACCATGGACTGCCAGCACATCATAAGAGCACTAATGGGACAATGGAAGTACAACATGACCTCCTCAAAAGTGGATTCAAGACATATTTGAGCCTAACTCCTATGACAAAAATGACTGAGAAATCTATACACTCCATTATGCTATTGCTGAAGGAAAATTCCCCACCTCTGTAACTACGATTTCAATACATTTCATATTGTGGTACTGAATACACAGTCTCTGCTATTTGTGATGAAAATCACAAATCATTGGTGGACCAGAGCATATATTGCCTTACAGTGGACTGAGACAGAAAAAGAATTATGAAGAAGGAAATATGATTAATGTTAGGGTTAGTCAATACTCATATGTAGCATTAATCTCATCCGGGAACAATTATATTAAAATAAAATTGCTCTAAATACTTTTCTATATGTTTGTTCAATTAATAGATTAGGGAACACAAGCAATTCATCAGATCCTAGCACCAGCAAATCATTTACTGGAAATGACATTTTAGGCATCTGTGCTTGGTTAAAATTAAACCCAAAATACATCAGTGTTTGAAATTTTATGAATGTCACGCACACACCCTTCCAGTACAATGTCTAACCTTATGACTGTTTAGAAGGGAACAAATATGGTGAGGATGCTGTAAAATTATTTAGGAAAGCCCAAGAGCTTTTGCAGTTTATATATGATTTTCCTTCCTCTTTTAATTACATCCTTCTGTGGGCATGATTTTAAATACAATTTACACAGATAAAGCTGGTGACATTTCACCTCCTCCACAGGATATGCCAAGATGTGGTGTAGTTTACTATGGCTGAAGTTACTTAAAGCAGTCGTGTAACAGTTTCAGCAAGAGCACAACAAAACACGCGGATTCTATCAGCTCAGGCAAATCTTCCACAACTTCAAGAGTACCATAAGGCAACCCAACACAGACTCACCCCCTAGTAAGTAAGACAATTTCCACTAATTTCAGCAGATCGTGATACTTCATTTTAAACCATCTGAGAACTTCTGGCTTTGACTGAATATCATCTTTTTCATTAGGAAAAAATAAAAAAAAGAAGAAGAAAGTACTAGCGACAAATCACTAAAGATATTTCCTCTGACTCAGCAGCCATAAACTTTCCTCCCTGATGGCTTGGAATCTCTCTGAGAACTGAGGAGCATCTCTCTCCCCAGCTAATGGCAGGCACTGGGCTGACAGGAGCTTTTTTGAAGCATTCTACCCATGTGACTGAGTATCAATTAGGTGGGAATTATTTAAAAAGAGTCATAGCTCAGCAGTGTAGTGTTGTGAACGCATAATGGCTTTGAGTGCCACAGAAAGACAGACAAAGAAAAACAACAGAGCCACTGTGCAGACTGAGGTGGAGAAAAGGAGCACAGACCAAAGACAAAGATGAGAATCCACTCCTCACAGAAAGCTGTCATGGAGCCATTTGCATGGTTGACTCTCAATTTGAAATCTGACTATTCCATTTTTATCACATAAAAAGCCAATTGAGAGAGTCAACTGGGGAGTCAAAACAAATCTAACCTGAAATCAGGGCACAGCAGACATGTAGCACTGCAACATTAAAAAAAAAANNNAAAAACAATGGAACCCCACAAAAAAAAAAAAAAAAAAAAAAAAAAAAAAAAAAATTGCAAAATTGTTTACTGGGATTTGGAGGGGTTTGTTTGTTTAAAGTCTCTGCTATCCTTCCATTTTAATTCTTTATCTTTATTTATTGACAATTAACTATCTCCTGCATTAGAAGAATATTTTAGGCTTTCTCAGTCGCCAGCAACCAGCTGACTTTTCTAGTGCTTAAAGGCCATCTTGTGACCAAGTTCCAGCACTAAAAGATAAAAGCATGATTAGAAGGTTCATGCTAGACTAGGCTCAGCAATAAAATACTGATCCTTCTGAAGATGGCCATTAAATTAACAGCAAAAATACTACAAGCATGTAATATTACCTCTTCACTTTAACTTTGTTTTCTACATTTTAGTTAATAACACTCCTCTGGTATTATTGATGATGCAGTCATTTTAATCCTCTGTGCAAGAGATTTTTATCTGGTTTCGGCATGTTCCTTTTGCACACTCATGAACTCTGCCAGTTAAGAAAAGTTGAAAGAGTTGGAAACACAGAAAAGCAAACTCAAACGTACCAGACTACAGATTTAATCCAAATTCCAGCTGTGCAGTGGGTTCACTAAATAGAAATGAGCAATTGCACAACCAATGCTGTAGAAGAGATGCTGTTATATACATATAGTCTGCTGGGCCATGCAGTAGGCGGAACAAGCAGCCTGCCCTTTTCCCACCATGGCAACCAACATCATCTTCAAGCCACTGTGCATGCAAACATCACAGGGAATGGGTACCTGTTCCAGGTGAAACAGCCCTGAGCATATGCCAAAACAAGAGTCTAGAAAGCAAAGGCATCTTCTGCCCTCAGTTTCCAAATTGACTGCTTGGTACCACTCCACAAGTAGATATGCTTACACAACACTTGTACAAAGCTAAGTGAATGGCAATAATCAGCATTAATTTATTTATTACACAATAAAAATACCTTAAACACACGGTGCATACATGCTCATTGCTAATACTATTTAGAAGAATTCAAGTTTTCTTTTCAAAAATAAAAGATCACCATTCATCACTACCAGGGAAACTGATGCCAGAACTAGGAAAAAACCTAAAAATGTGATGACATCTGTCTGAGTGCCTGCTAATCACCAAACAATTCCATGTAACTGCTCAACAGTTCAAAAAGATAATATTTCTCTGCCTACAGATTTAGAAGAAACTATCAATAACTGCTTATTGCAGCCTCAATAGACTTTTCCAGACTTAGCACAGAAGAGAGAGGTGTTCCAAATCTGAGCTTCTCTGTCAACTGCTAAAGCTGTGAAAGTTACTTCGCTTAAACATGTTTCATTCCACTGAGAATAAAATTTTAAAGCTGGTTTTAACACAAATTACATACAATAGTGCTAATTCCTTGGCAACATCGTAAGTGTATAGGTGTTTTTCTTATTGACTCCCAAGTTCTGATTTGCTCCACTGTGCTGTGAAAAAATGAAGGACTTTTGCTGAAAAACTTGGCTGCACACACTGTCATTAGAAAATGTTAGACACAGGATGTATTAAGTAGAGCTTTACTTCAAGTGACTGACATGTAGTTGTGTTTCCATCTATTTTTTCTTCCAGATCCCTAAAACTGTACATTTTTGTAGCACTCAACACTGGCAGACATGTTTTTCATGTGTTCACAGCTGAGAGGACAAAGTTCTTGCTTTAATTTTCAGGTTAGCATTCTCAAAAGCCAATTACTGGAATGAGCATTCTGAGAATGCCTTACAAAGGCCTTGATCTCTGGCAGAAAGTATTCATAACAGCATGAACCCCATGCTAAGGGTCTTCTGAAAGGATCTCTCTGGATCTTAAATAGTTAAATTTGTCATTAAAATTTCTACAACCTGATTATCTTCTAAAAGAAAGGCAGAAAGAAAGCTCCCCCACAAACAATAACCTCTTTCATACACAGATTTAAATGTAGGGATAGTAGCTTCCATCAAATGCATTATATACTCTGCCATCTGAATGACCTGCTCAGTGTCAGCATTTTAAATCTACTGCATGCTGATAGATTAAGGCTTTCCATTTTCTGTTAGCTCTGCCTCTCATTGGAAGTTAAAACAAGTACCTAGTTATTTAAAATAGAGATATATGCACAGTTTGTATACATGCATACACACAAATGCAGCACATCAGTGTTGTGGACCCAGACATGGAAGGCTGCTTAAAACAAGCAGAGAGAGTGTATCATGATGCAAAGAAGTGTGTCAAGAACTTCTGCATTAGTAGGTTATTAGGATGAACTTTTACCAATGACAGAAAGCTGGTTTATCACATCTCACAGTCACTTCAGCAACTAAAACACGAAATATGGGGTTTTTTTCAGAAAAAGAAGAAAAATTAAGTTATACCTTCAGCTTACAATTATCTTAACGAAGAAATGCCCAAGCTTCTGAACATTAACAGCTAGTATACAAACAACTCTTACCTGTATAATAAAATCGTTGAAGTAATTCCAACTTTGCCTTGGACTTCCAAAAAGCAAGATGTACACATATGCTTGAATTAGCTCAGTTACTCAGAAATCAGTGGAGTAATACCAAAGATAGATTTGGCCCATTATCTACCTGCACAGCACAAATGAATAATGCAAATGTGTATGCAAAGGACCCTGAAGTATCTCAGCTTAGCAGTGCATTTAAAATGTATCACTAACTTTCAGCTTCTTGAAATATTTATCAACCGCAGGAGGTTCTACTGAGAGCACACTCTATTAGGAACTTCACTGAATTTTTATTTCTACACCTGACTCAGGGGACTTGAGAAAAGGAGACTGGAACTAAGTGCTGTAACAACTTCAGGTACTGCTCTGACACCACAGGCTTCACGAGCACTTCATGAGTGTTTCTAAGTCACTTTAATGTTCTTCCCACAGCTGAGACCAACTGGGGCCTTTATGCAGCACATCTTAGGAGTAAGAAGGTACCCAGTTTCTGCATACGACTTCAGAAGCCACTCAAATTAAACTGTCTGCAATTAGAAAGCTACTGGAAGATTCCACAGTATGCTTTAGGACACCACAATCAACTGAAAAATACCACAGAACAAGTTAAGCAGTCTCACTAAAATCAGTCTAGTGGTACAAACTAGTTAAAATGACTAGTTGGATCAAGTGGGAAAAAGCTTGGATCAACAGCACTTAAAACTACTGTGCACTAGTCACACATTGAATTTTATTTCAAAAAAAGTTTAGTAAAATAAATTTAATCTTGAAGTAATTACAGTAATTTTGTTGGTCTAATAAAGATGGGAACAGCTGAAGAAAGTTTTTTTTTTTTTTTAAGATGAATAGTCTAGATTACCGGAAGAAAAAAAAAGGAAAAAAAAAGCCCAAACCAAACCTACACCACAAAACACCCCAGCACTTAGCTTAACATTGACTAGTTATACCATTGTGGCCTAGAAGATCTTTTGTTCCCTATTTTAACTGATAAAATCTAACGGTATCAGGAAAAAATTCCCTCAAAGTCATGTATTTCAGTCATTATGGACTTCGGGAGGATACATGTTTACTCCTTTAATCTCACAAATGCAGTCATCTAGTAAACAGTATTACTCCACAATAAGACATTCCTGCAGTGTTTTGAGTCAGGAAAAATACATAAAACAATATGCTCCAAAAACTCTCTTTTTTGTTGTTGCTAGAAAGTACTAGCCATAGGAAAGGGTAGTTTGTTTTTACATTTTATGTATTTCACTTATTCAGCCAGAAGATCAAGCTATTGAACTGTTACCTCAACAAGTAAACAGATCTGTGTCAAAGAAGGCTGTCGGGACTTTTTCCACACAACTGACTTCCACATGAAATTCATTTATTTAATCCCTTGAACAGTCAGACACGTTTCCTTGGGACTTGGGCAGCACCAGATGAAGCTAGCAGGTCACAACCATGCATTATTGTTACTATCCGTAATGAATTTCAAATTAGCTGATGGATTTTAAAAAAAAAAAAACCTACCTGAAAAGCTCAACAAAGTCTGAACGGTTAAATATAATTATAAAAAATGCAAATCCCGTTCTCACCTACTTAAGACTATAATCTGAAAAGAGA
>VZTZ01024477.1:23222-48683 GCA_013400955.1 Drymodes brunneopygia | reverse complement strand
GGGGAGGCGCTCCGCGGGCACAAAGGGCTCCATGGCAACGCCGGGACGAGCCCCCCGCGCCCCCGGCACCGCCGGACCCGCCCACGCCGCCCCCCGCCGCAGCCATCGCCACAGCGGCTCGGGGACACGGGGCTGGGAGCCGCGCGGAGGCTGCAGCCCCCGGCCCTGACACACGTTTTCAGCAAAATTTTTCTTTATCTTTTCCGCCTGAGTGCAGATCAATCTCCACACATGTGTATAGTCATTTAGGTTTTCTAATTGAGGGAAGTCGATAAGCTACTAATGAACAAATTGGAGGGCTGGGCAATCACCAACCCTGTTAAGTTTAACAAGGGAAAGAGCCGGATTCTGCAGCTGAGCCGGCGCAACCCTGGCTGTATGGACAGAGGTGGAAATCAGCNGCCCAAACCAAACCTACACCACAAAACACCCCAGCACTTAGCTTAACATTGACTAGTTATACCATTGTGACCTAGAAGATCTTTTGTTCCCTATTCTAACTGATAAAATCTAACGGTATCAGGAAAAAATTCCCTCAAAGTCATGTATTTCAGTCATTATGGACTTCGGGAGGATACATGTTTACTCCTTTAATCTCACAAATGCAGTCATCTAGTAAACAGTATTACTCCACAATAAGACATTCCTGCAGTGTTTTGAGTCAGGAAAAATACATAAAACAATATGCTCCAAAAACTCTCTTTTTTGTTGTTGCTAGAAAGTACTAGCCATAGGAAAGGGTAGTTTGTTTTTACATTTTATGTATTTCACTTATTCAGCCAGAAGATCAAGCTATTGAACTGTTACCTCAACAAGTAAACAGATCTGTGTCAAAGAAGGCTGTCGGGACTTTTTCCACACAACTGACTTCCACATGAAATTCATTTATTTAATCCCTTGAACAGTCAGACACGTTTCCTTGGGACTTGGGCAGCACCAGATGAAGCTAGCAGGTCACAACCATGCATTATTGTTATTATCCGTAATGAATTTCAAATTAGCTGATGGATTTTAAAAAAAAAAAAACCTACCTGAAAAGCTCAACAAAGTCTGAACGGTTAAATATAATTATAAAAAATGCAAATCCCGTTCTCACCTACTTAAGACTATAATCTGAAAAGAGAGATATCACTACAGTTGAGTATGTGGTATTTTACTGAGAACATTTTCTAGGGTGCAAGTACAAAGCAACAGGTCTGCAATCTCAAAGGCATGAATCTACAGAAATACATTTTTGCACAAGGAAGATCAACTGGTTGAATTATTTTAACTTAAATTACTTAAGGCTTTGCTTTAGACGGGTCGCACCAAGAAATAATCGCGGTCAAATCAAGTGTGTCTGAAAAAGAACACGAGGCATTTGGAGGAAATAAGATACTGAACAGTAACATTCACTTTCTTGCCTTTAATGTGAACTCTTAAAATCTGGCCACTTATGCTACCTATTTGCTCTTGGGTAAGAGATTTACAGCATTTTGAAGTCGAAAAACATCCGCAAGACATTCAAAAGCGACGTTTTAAAACAAGCCATAAACCTTTCCACCAAAGCTCCCACTCCATCTCACACAAGAGATCCATCCTTAAGGCTTTACCTTTAGCCGCCCACTTGTAAATTAATCTCCTGAATCACTTCAGCTGCGCCCGGGGAAGCCTCCTCACCGCCGAGCCGACTTTCCCTCCTCTGTGAACCGGCAGCTCAAGCAGCTCTACTCTTCTAATTCCCCTCCTCTCCTTTTAACACTTACAAAAAGAAACTTGGGAGCAGCAGCGGGCGCGGCCGGCCATTCCCAGAGCGCGGGCAGAGCGGGGCCGACAACAACGGGCGGCCGGGCCCGGTGCGCTGANTGGGGGCATCAGGCACAGCATCGCCAGCCGGGCAAGGGAGGGGATTGTCCCACTTTGGTGTGTACTGGTGAGGCTTCACCTCGAGTGCTGGGGGCAGTTTTGGGTGCCACATTATAAAAATTATTTTAAGCTTTTAGAGACCATCCAAAGGCGAGCCACGAAAATGGTGAAAAGCCTTGAGGGGAAGCTGCATGAGGAGTGGCTGAGGGCACTTGGTCTGTTCAGCCTGGAGGAGACTGAGGAGAGACCTCAATGCAGTCACAATTTCCTTGTGAGAGGAAGCAGAGGGGCAGACACTGATCTCTTCTCTGTGGTGACGAGTGGCAGGACCCGAAGGAATGACATGAAACTGTGTCAGAGGTTTAGGCTGGATATTAGAATAAGGTTTTTCACCCAGAGGGTGGTTGGGCACTGGAACAGGCTCCCCAGGGAAGTGGTCACAGTACCAAGCTTGACAGGGTTCAAGAAGTGCTTGGACAATCCTCTCAGGCACATGGTGTGATGTCTTGGGGCTGTGCTGTGCAGGGCCATGTTCCTAGTTGGTCCTTTCCAACTCAGATATTCTATGATTCTACGCATAGCACTGAATGAATTAAACTCCACATCAGAGCCTTACAGGTCTTTTACAATACAAAACATTACATTTTGGGGCATATGTTATTTTTAATTTTTTTTTTCTTTGCTTTGCAGACCGTATGCTGCCAAAGTTTTAAATACAGTCACCTAGAAAATACAACTTACTTACAGGGGTATTTTTAGACATGTGCAAAGCAATAGGTGGCAAGGTCACAAGCTAAGGGATAAGTACCTGGCCCAGCCTCCAATGGGGACAACTCTGAAGCTCCAAAGCACGTTGCTAGAACAAATCTCTGTACAGCATTCCTGTCACTGAATGCAACAAGACTTTGCGTGCACCCTGAAGTCTGAGAGCTCTTGGGTCAAGGATCAAGATGCCAAAGGTGGAAATGAAGCTCAATCAATATTCACGACAAATTTCTACGACCCCAGGCAAGACCCCCATAGGTGTAATTATGCCCATAAAGGATTGGTGTTGTTTTTCGGCATGGCACAAATGTTGAAGTGGTTCAATTATTCCACTGAAGTCAAAAAGATTTAGTTTGCTCCTGAGAATTTCTTGTTAAATTGCCTTATTTGGTACACATATTTCCATTGGTCATCACCTCTGTGATCTGAACACTGGTGGAAAACAACTGTTCCATTTTTTTGTGTACAAAGATCCTGTCAAGCAAGATAGCCTTCCCTTTCACACAAATATTAAGCTTCATATTCAAATACTTTGTGTGAATAAACTGTCAGCTTAGACTCCAAAATGAGCCCTTCCCAAGGTTTTTAATGTAATTTTTATACCCATTTTAATTTTAAAAGAATTCCTTGCACACAGCCTTTGTTATTTGCTGCCAACGTTTAGGTAAAAGGCTGCAGGGCTGGACTAGAGGCTTGCATTTTAGCCTTTTCTCTAAAATTCCATATTCAGTCCAGATCTTAGAAAACCAGCTCCTTTCTACTTACAAAGAGCCACCCCTTTCTCTGAACCACAGTGACCATGTACTTAACATCCCCTATCATTAATATTTACCACTACTGATCGGGAGTCATAAAATTTCACTGCACACTTCAGTAGCCTTCTCTCAAAATGTCACAATGAAGCTGAGGTCACTTTTGCTTGATTCAACAGAACACAGGATTCACACTGAGGAAGGAAAAGCCACATTTCAGGATCTGAAGGACAAAAAAGTAGCTGAATTGGCTTCCACCAACCTTCCCTGGGTTTATGTGCACTGCCTGGGGCAGACACAGGTGCAGGGGTTGCCCTCAGCTTCCTCCCAGAAGGGAAGAAAGTGAAGAAACAGCATCAAAGCAGGTTCAGAGGTTTAGCATTAGAAACTTCTTTTAAACACCTGCCAACACTAATGAAATAATAATAGCAATAACAACAGCAACAACAACAATAATAACAGTATTAGTAAAGGACACAATCAGCTACTTCTCCCAGAAACTTTTGGAAGGGGAAAATCCAACAGTTAATTGTATTTCTAAAATTTCAAGGAAGTAAAATGTTGCTGGGGGCAACGGATAAGTCCTTTATTTTAGCTCCTGAATGGCAAACCTACCAGCTTCCTTGTAACTCTGCCAAGTGGTAAGTGTCATTTAAGGAGAGCAATACAACACTTTATTGTTGCTCTCCTGTGCTGCTTAGGATGTAGAAAGAAGACCGTTTATGATACATTAAAGGTCACAAATAAATGGCAATTTAATAGGAAAAAAATCTATTCCACATGCAAGAATCTCTCAAAGGGATAGTTAATTACATAGCAGCCTGAGCATGTTCTCTTTCACTAAAATATTGTGAATGGCCATCCTGTTTCATTTCAATAAGCTAATATGCATCACCACCTCAGGAAAGCTCTGTTGAAAAAATAAGAAAACAGGTAGTATAAAGTCATTGCATCTATTGCAGCAGTGCACAACACACAAGCAATTTAGCAGTATATTTAATAGAGAAATTTAACCTATCAATACAATTCAAAGGGATTTCACTCTTATTGCCAAAATCAATGATTGGTACTAAAATGGATTGCCACATATTCATGAAAGAGTTGTTCAATCATTTGACATTTGTGCAGATTGCTGTCTTTATATAAAGTGATCCTATCTCATAAAACTGATTGATGAAAATGGAGGAAAACTATTTCCATTTCAAACCGACATACTGTTCCTGTATATGGGTAGAATACCTACTTTTCCTGAATCATAGAAATTCCTACACACTTAAAATTGACCAACTCTTTAAGTGCTTAAGTGTTGATATTTGACTCATTGTATGCTGAAGGTATGCAAACTTTGAGAGTTTGAACAGAGAGAAACAGAAAAAACCCTATAATGTATTCCTGAACTACTGGAATAAAAGAAAAACTGCCTTTTAGTTGGAATGCTGAGAAAGGACATCAGGCGTATGATTTTTCTTTCATTCATGCAACACATGAACGGTTATCTTTGAATAACAATTCAGTGTTTTCACATTAACATCCACACCTCACTTTAATCTACACAAAAGCACATTCCCATTCTTTTAATGTTGGCTCATCAAGAATCATTTAAAACATTTCCAAACATCAAGAGTGCAGTGCCTAGGTGGATTCATTGTAATTTGAATGAAAAATATCGATACTGAAATATATGTTTTCAGAGAAGATAAATCTGTAAACATTTCAAAGCAGTTGTACTAAGGCCAAAGCTAAGGGTTAGCTTGTGCTATCCTTAATGTGTGTAGTGAGCCAACACTCATGCACAGGATAAATGGCTGTACCAACTGGAAATAAGATTATTTCATTTAAATGAAATAAAGTAAATAAAGATATTTACTGAAGTACTTTTTGTACTGAGTTATAGTAGGGTTTTTTTCCTCCTAAACCCTTTCTAGAGGACACTTTGCTGTTCTTCTGCTTGACAATGTATGCATATGCATACAGAGATTACTCCAGAATCTTTCCTTTTTCTCTACTAACATTTTCTGGTCTGGGACGCTAAGTTACCATGAAATAGTCCTGCAAGTACTGCAAAACTTCAGATGTTTTTCAGAAGCTCAGGCCTCTGTGAGAATCTCTTACTATATTTGACTCATGTTTCTCTCTTGATTTGATAACCTTGTGGGGACAATCACTCTAAGAATAAGTAAAAGGTTTGTGTGATACTGGGCATGGTGGCCCTGCACATCCCTACAATTTTTCTTCCATGACATATTAAGCTCAGGCAAATTGAATAAACAGGGAATTTTGTTCTTTCAAAATAAATGAAGAAAGCCTTTTTCAGGGTCTGAAGAGACAGTAGTGGATAGCACTTATTTCCACCAACTTTCACAATTTATATTCTGTAACACCAATGAATAGCAAAATTATTTTGAAATAGTATTACAGGCCACAGAGTCTTTAAGACTTATGCTGTTTTTCTGTTTGAGGAATTACTAATTCAGTAACAGTGAGCAAGAAGAGAATATGCCTATTTGCTAACCAGCTTTATTAAAAGAACTACAAAGACATTTCCTACTACTTTGTAGCAGCTTTGAGAAAAACATTATTGCTAAATGTTTTTAACACTCAGCAAGAACTTGGCAAAATGTGAGCCAGTTTTAAGTCCCAGAGTAGAAAGCAAAACAATTCCAGAAGGCATGCTGAAGATAATCCCAGTTTCTTGGAGAGAATATGAATACAAGATCACCTGGGCTATGCAGAGCCTTGTTACAGAAAGCTGCTCTGACCACTGTATTAGAGAAGTGGGATGGGACAAAAAAGGACAAAAAAGAAGTAGGTTATTCCACACACTGTAATCTGCCCATTTTTTTTTTTGTTGTTGATGATTTAATCACCATCAGAACCATGGGATCTGATAGATAGCCTTAATCTCAAGGAACCCACACCACCCACCTCTCATAGGCAATGCTCAGTGGTCAGTGCTATTCTGTCCTACTTAGTACTCCTTCCTATTGTAAAGATTTAATGCAAGCATAAAAACAGGACACAGAAGCCATGACACTGGGGAATTTGTTCCCCTTGTTTTCAAATCTTGGTTGTTGACTTACGCAGTGAAAATAGGAGAAATTGAAAAAATTCTCCCTCAAAAGAATATTCTGTTTCTACAACCTGTGTGTTTTTATGACTATATTGCAATGAGCACAAATGAGATTAGTTTGTAGCCTATAATTTGTTTATAATGTTTCATCTTGAACACCGATAGTTAAATCAGAAGAAAATTGGTGTACTGGTAGGCATTACTGCTAGTTATGTCATCCAGAATAGCTTGATTGCCTGTTCACAACATAAGAAAAATCTACTAGATGCCCAGCAATGCAGAATAGAACGCATTAGGGTAAGAAGAAAGAATCATAGAATTGTAGAATAGTCTTGGTTGGAAGGGACTTTAAAGATCATGTAGTTTCAACCCTCCCCTTCATGGGCAGAGACACCTTCCACTAGACCAGGTTGCTCAGTGCCCCATCCATGCTGGACTTTGAACACTTCCAGAGATGGGCCATCCTCAGTCTCTTTGGGCAACCTGTTCCAGTGCCTTACGACCCACATTATAAAGAATTTCTTCCTAATATCTAATCTAAAGCTGCCATCCTTCATCTTAGGGCCATCGCCCCTTGTCCTGTCACTACATGCCCTTGTAATAAATCCCTCTCTTCCCTTCCTGTAGGCCTCCTTCAGGTACTGGAAGGTGCTGTAAGGTCTCCCTGGAGCCTTCTCTTCTGCAGGCCGAACGGCCCCAACTCTCTCAGCCTGTCTTCACAGGAGAGGTGCTCCAGCCCTCTGAGCATCTTCGGGACCTTCCTCTTGACTCAATCCAATGGTCCATGTCTTTCTTTTGTTTGGGACTCCAGAGCTGGATGCAGCACTCCAGGTGGGGTCTCACAAGAGCAGACCAGACAGGCAGAATCGCATTCATTGATCTGCTGGTCCTGCTTCCTTTGATGCATCCCAGAATACAGTTGGCCTTCTGGGCTACAAGTGCATATTGTCAACTCACATCAAGCTTCTTGTCCAGTAGCTTGGACTCTCAAGTCCTTCTCCACAGGGCTACTCTCAATCCATTCCCCACCCAGCCTGTATTTGTGCTTGGGATTGCCCGGACACAGGTGCAGCACCTTGCCGAACTTCATGAGGTTTGCAAAGGTCCGTCTCTCAAGTTTGTCCAGGTCCCACTGGATGGTATCCCTTCCTTCTGTTGTGTTGATCACATCACTCAGCTTGGTGTCATTGGCAAACCTGCTAAGGGTGAATTCTGTCCCACTGTCCATGTTGCCAATAAAGATGCTGAACATCACCAGTCCCGATACCAATCACCAAGGAACACCACTTGTCACCTGTCTCCACTTAGACTACCTACCAATACACTTCCCTCACATCAAGTTGTTAATAAAGATTTCCTGATCAAAATTTGATCTTTCAAATTTGATGCTAGTTCAGAGTTCAAGTTCTAGGATAACTTTAATGAATGTAGGGAGGGAAGGTGCTTCTCTTACATGTGCATTCTTATTACACATCACCTCAACAATACAGAATCCTGGAAAACCAAATTAATGAGAGGATGTGCTCAACTGTATAAAGTCTTGCAGGACTGGGTAATGTGGGCTATTTTCACTTGAATGCTAGGATCTTTTTTAGTTGGTAATTATGGTTTGAATAGAGGAATCTTCAAAAGCTGCTGCATTTAACTGCAAAGGAAGTCTAAGGGTGCATTGGAAAAGATTAATCAATATTGGAACTAACAAATGGAATGTAAAAATGTGCTATTACAGCCATGTACTCCATTGCTGGTGTGGTGATCAGTGGCAGAAATAATTCATCACCACAACACAGAACAATGTCTGTAATGCAGTTTCACTTGCTTCGTCTTGTATAATGTATACAAGCGTCAAGAAAAGTTCAACATCTGTGATGCTGAAGCTTTGTAATAGTCAAACATTGTGATGGGTTTTCTATCAAACTAAAAAGAGTTCAAGACTCAATACTTTGAATGCACAGAACAAGTGCACAGCTGCGGTGTGTGTCATATACAGACTTACACAGTGTCACTTCTTCAGCCTCCAAGACACTTTGAACAAGTAGAAGGCTTTTAAAGTCTGACTTTGTGTCACAAGGTAAGGAAGAAACATATCCTTTTATCTGGGAATTCATCTCTGACCAGAAACAAAGACTTGCGGCTCACAACAGGTTCTGAATATAAAAATATGGTATGGGTCTGGTAGCATGAGGCTGCTTTCTGCTCTCAAAAAGATCTTGAAAATGAAACTACATATTTGGAGAATGAAGATTTGGGTTTTCAAGAAAAGCAGACTATTAACAGGTCAGGAGCTAGTAATCAAAGTAACAACGCAACAGAAATCCAGAAAGGGAGTGGAGAATATTGACAAACACGCTTTTCATTAGAAAAGACTTTTTTGCATCAATTTTTGAATTAAGAAAATCAATCAGAAGTGAAGATATACTGACAGCAGCATCAGGAAGCAGCAGGTGTTCAACAGAGAGAAGTAGTGCAATCAATTTGACCTTTTGTCAGACACTATCAACTCCACAGAAACTGGGTATTAAGCAAATAGCCATAAAATAGGTTGAATTACTTAGCAAATGTGGGACTTCTAAATCAACTTGGGCCATGACCTACCTGGTTCAGCAAATCCAACTGGACTGGAAAACTGAGTCTCCCAGGATGCAGCCATGGTTTGATGGAAAGAGCAAGAATAAGGAGAAGTTCTTCAGGACAAAAAAGCCAAAATCTGTGTTCAATTCAATTAGCTGGGAGATGTAACTAAAATTTTAGAAGAAAAGACGGAAGTGTTTTTAAAGCAATCCTATAGGAGAAAAAATTGGGGGACGGTATGAATGAGCATAAAAAGTGTTTCAGGCTTCTCTTTTGATAGTTACAAAACTCCACTTTTTGAAAATTACTGTATGGTGCTGACTTATTTTTTTCCATGTATATTTAAAATGGACATTATAAAATCATTGGGCACAGACATAATAATGTGAACAACTCCTCTTTTTTCATGCAAAATTTCTTTGACAGCTTGGCATATAGTTAATCGTTCTTTAAAAACTGAATGCACCCCAATGCAGTGGACCTAATTTTTTAATCTGTCAGCCAGAATTTGTCATTAACAAACTTTAAAAAACTGATTAAATACTTCAGTTTTTTTCCCTCAAGCTTGTGCCTTGGCAATGGGCTGAAGAAAATGTGTATTTCCAGCAAGATTAATGAGCAATTATCAGTTGAGATTGAACTGCTATATAGATTTAATGGATTTCTGTTTTTGCTGTAGAAGCACTCAGAATAAACTGATGAATGATTGCCACAAATGAAAACAAGTTAACCTGATCAGAAGGGAGTTGTGGACACTGAGGGATAAAAAGAGAACAGAAAAAAAGCTGGGAATTAATCTGATGTTCAGAAAGGTGTATGAGACACTGAAACTAACAGGAAAGAGAGGGAGGCACCTGTTAATGACTGCACCCACCATTCCTTTCAAGGTGACAGGCATATTAACCTTCCCTTGCTACAGCAGTCATATCAGGTACAAATTAAATCTATTTCAGGGAATTTTTTTGGACAATCATGACTGCTTGGCTACTGGAGTTTCAGTTTAGGTTTTTAATCAGATAAGGATAGAGGTGTGGTTTTGAGTTTGGTTTGGTTTGGTTTTGGTGTTTGGGTTTTTACCTCCTAAAAGCACACAGTACATCTGTTCCGTAAGTTTTATTACAGATACAATGATTTTGTAGAACACGAAGTTACGAAGTATAGTCACATATTACCATAGCAAATACTGAAGGCCTCACATTCTACCTGTAGAGTATTTGCTGCAAAAACCAAGAAACAATGTTATGTACACCCAAGAGAAAGCAACTTGGACAATGATTAACAAACCAATTAAGTTATTTAAACTTCTGCTAACATTCTCCAGTCAATAACACATTCACTCTAATAACAATGCTACATTTAAATAATGTCCTTTTCACACTTTGTCTTCACTCTGCAGCTCTATCTTTTTCTTCCTCTCTTCTCAATCACTACCTTATTCTTGCTCGCCTCACAGTAAATCCAGTTCCCTTAAGGAAAGACAAAAATCCCAGCAACACTCAAGCACACTATTCCTTCCCTCTGTTGGCAGGTTATCTCTCTGCCTGTGTCCTCAAATGAAACAATATTTTGTGAAGAAATAACACCTACTGCCCTTTCTGCACACACTATTGGAGACTATGTTGCTAGTTACTTATAGTGCAGTAAGTATGAACTGCAGTAGTAGATTTTTTTAAATCCAATCTGCCTTCTAATTGCCTCTTTCCACTTCAAAATATAGCAGGAGGCAATTAGCACCCCAAAAACCCCAGTGCCCCCAGAACACCCAACTATTTCAATTCAGCCTGGAAGCCAGACCTACCATTTCCTGTGCAACACCAACAGTGCCAGCCCTTCAGTGCCCACCAAGGGCACACAGCCTGCCCGTGGGTGCAGAGGCTGAATTCCAGCTCTCCTTTGAGCACGGGGCTGGCTCCAGTGACCAGCAGGGAGCAGCAGGGCTGAGTTGCACCCTGAGCAGGGAGAGCCATGCCTCCAGTATGGGCAGGGCAGTGTCCTCCCCAAGCAGGGTGCTGTCCTACAGCACCTCTTTTATTCTTTAAGAGTGACAATATACATAACTGCCTACAGTATCCCTTACCCCATCTTTATGTGCCCAGCAAACCACAAGTTACTTTGACCTTGTGGATCATTATTTTTCTGTGCACAGAGTGATTCACCACAATATATTCTTCTCCCTCTTCAGAGATGCCAAGAGATTTTGGTCCTTGCCTCTTCCCATGCTGTGATGCAAATTTATTGTCTCCTTTCTTTTTATGGCAATACATTGTGCAAGAATTTCTGCTTGTGTCTTGGCCCATGCTGAGCTGTCTGTCAGCCTTTACACCTTGCCCACAAGTGTTAAATTCAAAATCTGCTTCTAAGCTTTTTGAGTAGCTGCCCTCATGTGATATAAAAGCTACCAGTAAATCAAGCTGATACACTGGATAGAAAACATTAGTGGAAAATCCTGAGAGACTGTTTGGTCTAAGAATTTATATTTATGAGACATCTCTATAAACTGGAAGGTGAAAAGTTACGTTGTGTTGACCCACATAAGAGCTCAAACTCCCTACATTCAAAATATTTGCTGGGCGTGGACACAGAAAGGTAGCAACACATTTCCCAGGATATCTTAGTAGAGTAAGGAATTTAACCCTCCTAATGAGAACCTTCTCATGCTGTCTACATTTATAAGAATGGGTAAAGTCTTCCCTAACTCATGCTTCCTGAAACAACTTTGAAATAGCTGATGACACCATGTCTCAGGGAAGACTGTCTCCTTCCCTTGGCCTCCAGAGGAAAAGGGTTGTCTTCCGGATATGTTCATAAACTGGTGGATAGGGCCTAATTACTGTAAATTAAGTTGCCTTTATGCTTTGCTAGTTACAGACAGAATTTCTCCCAGCTAGGACATTATGGAGATTACAACCAAGGGCATGACAGAGAACAGGGGCTTTCTGCATGAATACAAGCAATTTTAACTGCCTAAAAGAATCTTGAGACCTATTCTGAAGTCACTTGTGTAAATTACATCTGAAATTTCCTTCATGATGAGGAAGGTGATGTCTACTGCGCATTTCTAAACTAAAAAAACCAAACTGCACAGGCACATGCTGGGTTTCTTCCACTTACTGGAAGAACTGGATGGTGCTCCCTGTGACCTGGGGAGAGCAGCTCCTCTCACTCACACACAGACATACCCCATACATGTCAGCTGGAGCTGTTTTGGAGAACAAAAGAACTGATTCCAAAAGACCTGCATGGCTTAGACAGCATCCAATTTGGCCTTTACTTATTCTAACAATAAAAATAATTGCAAGTAAATGCAGACTCATGGAAGGAAGTTACACCAGCTCATGTTGAAAGGTCTGAAACAGGTAAATGTTTATGCAACACACAGCTGCCATAAGCAGTAAATATATGAGCATAAAGTGTTGAACCCATTTAAATAAGCTTTTTCATACTTGAAATCTTTATTGAAAAGAATACCTAAAGATTAATCTGCTTAGAACTTACAGAATATTATATTACTTACAGCTGTAGGTAGTACAGCCTTCTGACAGGTAATATGTTGACAACTACCATGTTCTTAGAGACTGCATTAATACAGTAAGATGTACCAAAATAATAATCAAAAAGTTGTGGTTTTTTAGTGAAAAGGTTTTTCTCATATTCAGTAAAACAAGTAGACTTTTCAAGCATCTAGAATTTCAAGCAGCTGTAAATAAGTGATAATCATAATTGATAATCATGTCCCCCTTTCTGCTCCTTCATCTTACTGAAGACAGTGAGAAAATGAGGAATGGTTCAGTAAAAAAACAATTCTTTTGCCAGCTGTTTAGCACTAAGTAGTGAAATAAAGTCAGTCTGGAGATTAATTCGCACTACTTCATAAGCCTAAACCAAATTATTTAGTCTGTGGGAAGGCAATTGAAAGCAGTGAGGAAGGATAGCATAGATCCCAGTGAGGCGATTTCCCCTGCTCCCACAGCTTGGGGGGATATTCACTGTGAGCATTACGGCAGGAAATCATGAACAAGTGCCTGTGGCAGTGTGCTCATGGATAGCCCTCCACTGAACAGGACCATGGCTTGGAAACACCATTTTAGAAGCCAGCTGTATTCCTTATTCCTAATTGTTCACCAATTCACCCAAAGTATTCTTTTTTGGGGGGTACATCATGGGCTTTAAAACATCCTGGGACCTTGATATTAAAGACTGTGGAGCATCCAGGAGAAAAACATGAGTGAGTAAGTCTCAGTCATTTAGAAGGGCAAGGCCTTTTCTGGGGTGTTTGTCTCCTGCTGACAGCTGGTACTGTTAATGAAGCCAAGAGGCAGTGAAGAGGTAGGAAGCGTTTAGCACTGAACACAAGGCTTGATGCAGAACGTGTTTGCTTGCTTGGCTTTTCTTGACTCTCTGCAACCTAACATTTAGAAGCTATTTTTCTTATTCTGCCTTTTCCAGTTTCTTTTCCCCATCCCTCACAGCTTTTGCTGTTTTTATTGGAGTGTCTCTCTAATTATTTTCCTCCATGCTAAAGTAAGGGCAACTATGCTTTTCCTTCACTTAAATTTAAAATTGTATGAAGTTCACATGGAAAATAAGAGAGTTACCACACAGCACTTTTTCCTTTTAAGATAACTACTTAACAAAACTTCTAAATTCTGTTTCACCTAAAAATGGCAGGTAATTTTTTAATTCAGGATTTGCAAAAAACAGAGAAACAGCAAGCCTCCTACTGAGTGTTTAATTGAGAAAAAATTGATATGGCCTAGAAGATATGAAAAATTATCTGTTGCCCAGACATTTTGTCATCTGCAGCTCTATCACTGGTGATACAAGCATCAAATACCTTCATAATTTCTTCTATAACAAAGATGCTTTGATCTAGCTAAGTGAAATATCCAAGAAAAAAAAACCATAGAAAGTACCGTGTGCAAAATGTGTCATATCTTTTTTAATGTGAAGATATTTTTAATTTGATAAACTTACTATGATTAAACTCATAAAGTAGATGCTGGTTGAATCAAGCAACTAAAGGTCACTAAGGAACTGTTTAAATGTTGACATTATTACATGGCCTTATAATATGCATGACTTGTAGACTTAGAGAAAATGTATGAGTATTATTTATCAGATCAAAATACACTGACTCCTTTCTGGAAAAATACATTTTAGAAATGGGAATAAGTTCATAAGTCCAGAGCATCCCTATACATTAAGAATTAATACTTTGTTATTGAAAACTGAAACAAGTCAGAGTTACTTATGGGCTAAAGAGAATACTGGACTATAAAAAATATAAAATTATATGAAGATAAAGGTAACAACAACAAGAACTGTGTATCAGCTTTGAGCATAATAAAAAAAAATACATGGGATTACATAAGAAATTTTAAAGTACAAACAATAACACTTCCTTACCATTTCACCATCGTTTTATATATTTATAACCAAATGTGTGAAAAATAGACACACAGAATATAATAATTTATGTAAAACTGTATCAATGAGAGAGAAGTTAGGACTAAACGGCTGTGTAGAAGATAAGAAGAATTCAATTTTTGTTCTGTTATCCGAAGTAATTTACTCTCCAAACACAAAATTCCCATGGTGGCTTGGTGTCAGTATAGGCACTAGGAGGTACCAACATAATTTCACAGTAGCAGTTGATACCATGATAGTGCTGTTCACATGTATTTGTACAGTTCAAAAGTTACATATCATAGCTAGGAAGAGTTACACATCCCCTTCCAGTTACATTAAAACAATTAAAACTTTTAATTCTTTCAGTGAGAAAGACTTTGGATTTCAATTACAAAATACCAATTAAGAAGAATAAAGGCAATAATACCATTAAAGTAGCACACAGTGTTTTCAACTTTGTTAAATACTTTCAAAATAATTACAGCACAATGCATGTATTATTTTAAAAATGGCTGAGACACTCTAAGCCATAGTACCATAGTACAATGGGAACATGACACATACCACGTCACGCTTTGTCTGTCAGGAAACAAAATGCTTTATTTTTAAAAGAAAGTTATGTGGCTTCAGCAGTGTGATAGCCTTATATAGATGGTACGTTTTGCATCAGCACTCAACCAAAATGGCACTGCCATGCACTGCATTTGAAACCTATTTTGTGGAAGGTTTTTGAAACTGACAAACCAGAAAATCTGTTGTTTGATAAAGGAATAAAGCTTTACTAGAGTACTAAACCCCCCAAAGGTAGGTATTTGAGACTTGCTCTTGGAAAGAAGGATAGCAAAGAATTAAAACCCCCATGTGTATGTATCTCTTGCATAGAAAATTTGTTGCCTGAAGTCCAATGATATGAAATAAATAGTGAGAAAGGAAAATTTGTTTGTATGATGGAAACAGTATTCAAGCCAACATCAAAAGAAAAATGTACTCTGAGGCAATTATTTCCTGAAAAAATGAATCTTTCCTTTCTTCCCTCCTTTCCCTCTCATGGACTGACCTCAACAGCCATGAATTCTCTCACTCTCTCAAAAACAAACACTACAATATAGTTTCTTCATATTTACCAGATCAATGCTACTGTAATAGATGAAGTGCTTGGAAAAACTACAGTAGATAAGCAATGTCAAAAATTTGTCCTGCATGAGATAAATTTAAATATTTGCACCTCAATCTTGTCTTCTTTTTCTTTTTTTTTTTTTTTGGAGGCTCTTTGAACCTCTGGTGTGCAATCTATACACACAAATCTGTCTGAGAAGGTGAACTCCAGAAGGGTGGTAGCACATGGCCATCACCTCATTTGCACAATGTTTTACAGCATCACAGAGTCACAGAATCAACTATGTTGGAAAAGATCTTTGAGATCATCAAGTCCAACCTATGACCTAGCATAACCGTGTCAACTAGACCATGGTACTGAGTGCCACATCCAGTCTTTCCTTAAACACCTCCAGGGACAGTGACTCCACCAACTCCCTGGGCAGCCCACTCCAATATCAAATCACCCTTCCTGTGAAGAAATTCTTCCTGCCTAAACCTCCCCTGGCACTACTTAAGACTCTGTCCTCTTATCCTACTGCTAGTTGCCTGGGAGAAGAGACTGTCCTTCATCTGGCTGCATCCTAATTTCAGAGAGTTGTAGAGAGTGATGACCCTCCTTTTCCCCAGGCTAAACAACCCCAGGTCCCTCAGCCACTCCCTACAGGATTTGTGTTCAAGACCCTTCATCAGGTTTACTGTCCTTCTCTGGACGTGTTCAAGCATCTCAACATCCTTCCTAAGCTAAGGGACCCAAAACTGAACACAGCACTCAAGGTGTGGCCTCACCACTGCTGAGTACAGGGCGACAATCACTGCCCTGGGTGCTGCTGGCCACACTATTGCTGGTACAGGCCAGGATGCCATTGGCCTTCTTGGCCACATGGGCGCAACTGGCTCATGTTCAGCTGGCTGTCAATCAGCAACCCCAGGTCCTTTTCCACTGGGCAGTTTTCCTGCCAAACTGCATCCAGCCTGTAGCACTTCAGGGGGTTGTTGTGGCCGAAGTGCTGGACTTGGTACTTGGACTCGTATTGTTGGATTTGGCCCACTGATCCAGCCTGTCCAGGTTCCTCTGCAGAGCCCTTCTACCCTCCAGTAGATAGATACTCCCCCCTATTAGGAGTCACCTGCAAATTTGCTAATGATGGAATCAATCCCCTCATTCAGATCATCAAGCAAAGTATTAAACAGGACTGGGCCCAACCCAGATCCCTGGGGGACACCACTGGTGACTGGCCACCAGTGGATGTGGCACCATTAACCACCACTCTCCGGACCTAGCCATCCAGCGAGGAGTGCACCTGTCCAAGCTGTGGGCTGCCAGATTTTCCAGGAAGCTATGAAAGACAGTGTCAAAGGCTGTGCTGAAGTCCAGGTAGACAACATCCACAGCCTTCCCCACATCCACCACGTGGGTCACCTGGTCATTAAGGGAGATCAGGTTGGTCAGGCAGGACCTGCCTCTCCTAAACCCATGCTGGCTGGGTCTGACCCCCAGCCATCCTGTAGGTGCCGAGTGATGGCACTTAAGATGATAACTGTTCAGGTTACAAATGAAAGACTGGGATTGCAGCAAAGACTAAGTAAACTGGAAAAATCTGAGTTCTGTGAATTCCATAAATAAAAAGCTTTTTCATGAGAATGAGTGAAGGTAGTGATAAGTCCTATGCTGAATCAAGGCCTCTGGCCTTTATCAACTCATGTAACAAGAAAACTAGTATTAACAATCTAATTCCAGGTTTAAAGATAAATTTTAAAATTAAAATAGTTATTAGTTACCTTGCAAAATTTTATTTCTTTTTATCTCATACATTATTTTGCCTCAATGCTGTTGTTTTCTGCCTTACCTAAGATAGAACAGGAAAATTTGTAATATGGACTTTTCATCTCTGTACTAATCTCCAGAGTCCTGCTCTAGTGTCAGCCTGACTTCTCTGTACTTTAATGTACTGTTGCTTGAGTTACAAAAGTGAGTAACACTGGGACAGACTCCTTGTGCAGTTTGTACTGACTTTTTTTTGCTTGGTTATTATATTTGCAGTTGAAGATGGAAAGCAACACATTATTAATGCTGACGATGCTTCCAATTGGCATTGCAAGCTTTATGACTGGGGATGCTGAGCCAATTTGGACAAAGAGATTGACAGCAAAAAGATAGTGATGCATGTAGTAATCACAGCAACCAAGGGCCACATTGCCCCCAAGGCTAATTTTGCTTCCCAGCATGTCACAGAAAATTTCACTGTACAGGGTCACATAAAGAAATAGTACAGCACTGGGACCATCCCTGATGTAACTCAGCACCCTTTGTTTTCCCCCAGAAATGTTTTATTTGTGTTTTAGGAGAATCAGGATGCAGCTGGGGGAAAGAAAAAACATCTGAGACAATGTTCTAGCCCTCCATCTTCTTCAGCAGCACATACAAGAGTAGAGAGCCTTGTGATGCTGTTGCTCAGTGCTGAGAGACATTACAATTTTCAGAGCTGTCACAAGACCTAGAACAGGCTATAAAGACAAAATTTAAGGCAAAGGCCATTTAGGCTAATATCTCCTGAATCCAGTCCCTGATTTCTATATTCAGCTGAGGTCAGATGAAGAATTTCAATTATTTGCCATAAGAGTTATTTAAACTATTGCAACACTGTGAAAATAATCAGAAAGTCATAGAGTACTGCTTCTTCAGAACGAGTACACTGGATTCAAAAGACTTCTTCTGTATAGCCCCTCTAGTATTTACTCTTGGTGCCATCTATAGGTAGCCCTCACTGTAAAACATTAGTCCACTGCAACAGTGAAACGTGTTATAATCACTGATATATTTTTTCCTTCTATAGAAGCTGTTGGGCCCTTAGTAAGAACAATTAAAATTTTGCTTGTTTTTAAATTACATCTAACCATGATTACTCTAAACTCAAGACTCAAACTCATCTTTATTTCCTTGCATTTTTAGAATTCACTCAAATAGCCACTGAATGTCTGAAAATGGAAATTGTCATATGAGCAGAAAGTCAAGACAGAAATCTCAGTCTAAAATAGCTACAAAAGTTGAAAAACAATTTCTTCAGTCAGCATACTGTACAGATGTAGGATTTTGTGCAAGCACTGTTAGACTGACATAACTATTTTGGAGTTGTACCTAGAACAGCAAAATAAAACCTTCTAATACCCCCTTCCAAAACTCTAATGCAGAAAAAACCCTCATCCTCCTCTGTCCCAGCAAAATGAAAAGGGAAAAAATGCTTTATTAATAGGCTATGAAGAAAGGATCCTAGGAAAAGAACTTTAATATATGCAATATTATTGCACTTATTTATGATCTAGTATGTTTTGCTTGTCTTGCACACATGTACCATCATGATGATTTAGCTCTTTCATGATGCAGGAAGAAGAAACGTATTCTTGTAGTCTAAATGCAAAACCTATATTTTCCATAACCCAAAACAAACAAATGAAAAAAATGGTTTATTTGCTTGTGGTGTATAGCAGACTTCATTTTGTTTTATTAAATCTAAAACACTTAAAGGTAAAACCAATAATCAAATCCATGGCACTGTGCCATTTTTCAGTTCAGGATCATGTTTGGTTTTGGTCTCTCAGCTGAACTAGAATACTTTATACAAACCATGAGCCTCACCCAAACAATTCTTCTGGGCTGTAACCTTAAGGAATTGCCCAATTTCAATTATTACTGAGAAGAAACAATCTGAAAAGCTTTAACTATAATATATAAAAAGGTTCTACATGAGAAGGAAAACCTCTTTAGTTGACAGTTCAAGGAGGCTCAGGCAAAGAAAGGTAAAACAAATTGAGAAATAAGATGTAAAACTTAATAAAGGAAATAAAATGTTGGAGTAACTTTCAAGCATTTTACTGGATTATGCATCACTTCCTATTTTGAGACTGACTGTCTTTCTAAAATAATTCAATAGATCATCTACAGCTTTTGAAACAAATACAAGGATTTTTGGGTGAAATCTTATGGCCTAAAAATATATCATGGTTTATCAGAATAGTCTCCTTTATCCTTACAGTGTATGAAATAAGAAACTGAATGGATGACAGCAGAGATATCAAATGAAGACATTGTTCATAATTGTTGCACAGCTGGCAACAGAAGAAACACGCGGGTCTCAGAGCAGCAGTTGAGTCTCCAGGCAGCACCGACCAAAAGCCCTGCCCTTCTTTATTTACCTACTTTTATATGTTTCTAAAGACAATCAAGGATTGGTGAAAAGGGTCAACACCCCTGAAGGTTTACAGGACAAAAACTTGGTCAATCATCTTTCTCCACCCCAGGGAAAGGAATGAAAAACAATTTCACAAGTGCAAAACAATCCCGGCTGGTTAAGAAAAACAAGGACCATGTTTACAGAAAAAGCATGGGAAACTACAGCTACAGTGTTACAACTTATGGGGCCCTGTAAAACCAGGGCGACACATAATTATAAATACAAGCCTTTTTAACCTCATTTTACACCTTTAGAAGGTGTATCAGCCTTAGAATGCAAATATACTCAATTATTGCATGTGTTCTGAAAGGTATTGATGTAAACAGTAGTTTTTCCATTGAAATGTATAATCAATTTCATTCAAACAGAAATCACTTAAGATGTGACAGAAGTAGAAAGTGAAAATAAACCTTAAAAAAGGAAAAATAAAGGATTTTAATAGTACTACCAAAAAAAATCTGAACTCACGTGTTCTTTTTATACCATAGCGAACAACAAATAATTTCATTGTTTTGTTTATTAGAGTTGTAATGTATTTGCAAAAGATAGGCAAAAGTATAAGACATTATTTCTCCACATGTGATACAGTGTCTGCAGTGAATTGTTATATTTACATGGTGAATGACAAGCCCCTACCAACGTTTACATGGCTTCAACAAGCTCTGTCAAGTACCCTCCTCTGATCTCCCTCCCCCTTACCACCTATTCCCTCTTTTATACTTACCCTGGAGCCCAGATCATTTAATTAGCCCAATAAGCGTTATCAGGAAAAGGTTTGCCTGATGCTTTTTTGACTGTTCAACTGCATGTTATAAACTGATTACTTGTTGCCCAGTGATGCAAACTGATTACCTGAGTTAAAACCCTTAATTAAATAGCCATTCATTAAACTCACAGTTAAATAGAACACATGATATTTCGTAATTAAAACAAATTGTTGTACACAATATCTTTTAATTCAATGGATTTATATGACTTGTTAACAGTATATGAAGCTTGAATACAAAAGAAGCCATGTGACTGAAGTGAGAAAAGGCATATACCATATGCTTCAAATGGGAAATAACTATCTAGCAAGAAATAGTTATTATTTATAATAGCTTTTATAATTTTGTATCACATTTAAACTAGTTCACAATTATCTCACTCACTGTTTAATACCTGTATGGATACGATGCGTTTTTCCATGAGGTGATTGCTGCTCTCCAAATAGAACATTTGACTGGTGCTGCCATCTACTATTATTAAAATACAACAATTCAGCTTTTCTTTAGCAGAATATAAATAAGCACAAAATCATTCCAATTCAACATCTAAGGATTTGAAGATGTTTCCCTGACCCGGTAAATCAGTTTCCTTCCAAGGCTCTTCCCAGTATCCCCATTTGTTTTTTGAGCTCCAGCACAGCTTCCCTTCACCTCCTAACAAGACTCAAAGAGCTTTCTAGCTTCACCCTTGTCCCTGCAATTCTCCTTCCTGAACTATTCCTTTCCCTTATCCTTAGCCATCTGAGGCTAGTCAGGTCATCCCGCTCTTTCAGAGAGGAAGCTATTTCTTTTTCATCCTCCCAGGACAGTACACGGACCACTGGGACTTGACTAAATGAGAGCTGGAAGGGAGGTGATTTTTATCACAGCAGGGCAAAAGGTAAGATAAAAGCAGCTTATGCAACTCCATACAACAGAGAGAAAATCACTATGAAATATCTGGTTACCTTTGCTGAGGATACATACGAAAACCCATGGCCTTTTTCAGGGGAAAGTTATCTTTAAATCACAAGGCTTTTTCTGGTTTGTTCTTCAACAGTCCCTTCACTGCCCTGTTGCACATAGGTAGATTTTCACCCTCTTACGGAATAAACCCAGATCCACACTGTGAATTCTGCCAGTTTTCACAGATGAAGCGGTAAAGAAAAAGAGGAGGAAGAAAGTATAACTCCTTTATTCTTCACACTCAAAGTCCTCATACAGGGAATAATGATCCAAGAAATTGAAGTATGTTCTAGGTGAATTTTTTATTAGAGGGTCCAGGAAAAAAAAGAAATTGAATAAAGTTTGCCCAGCATGATCTCTGTGTAATATAGAGTACTTGCGATTTTTATATTCAAAGTAGACAAATAATTTCCTGGTTGGAAGCTTCTGAATAATAGCACTTCCCTCTATTTTGAGTTCTTCTAATTTTTTTTCTTCTGCCAATTAAAAATAACTTGATAAAAATAACTTTATAAAGAATAACTTCATAAAATGCTTATAGTTTAATCCTTTAATGAGAATCAGCACATAGTACCAATTTTATTCCAGTGCATTTAAAAATCTTACCTACTTGCTGCTAAAAACTGAATTACCTGAAAGTCAAGTCAATGTCAAATTAAATCTTGCTTTTATCCTGCAAAAGAAGGCTCATGAAGATCCAAAGAGCTGAAAGATTAAGGCAGCGTAACTAATAACTGAAAGCTAAGATAACTTACTTGATTTTACTTTTGGAGTACCGTGCTTTATGTGCAGCATGGAATTGGTCTCACACCTTGTCCTAAAATTTCAAGTTCTTATTAGCACAGCTGTCTGCGCTGGGGTGAGAGCCATGATCGTGAAGGGTAGATCTCAGTGAAAGTGGTAACCCAAACTTGTAACATGACAGTTCAGATGAAATGGTTTTCCTCACTTGCGTAAAAGTGAAGGCAATTCTCAGACAAACAGTTGTAAAGAAAGGGTTACAGTCAAGAACACAGCATTACAAAGTAATATTAATAGAACAGACTATTCACAATCTCTCTTGACTACTGATAACTGCTATTAAGTTGCAGGCACAGTGCAACTCCAAACTTCATCAGTCATCATGAAACCTACCCTTTTCTCACCTTTAGCTGTGAGCATCAGCAGAAAGGTCTTGCTAGGTGCCCTTTATTTACAATATTCCAAAGCAGCCTTTCAATCCTACTGGATTACTTATCAAGGAGATACAGATCTGCAGTGATGAGACATTTTTCTGCCTAGGCATCAAAGTCAATGTGAAGTGAGAAGATCTGCACTCATTTTAGCAGTCTGTATATGTGTTTCTAAGTTACAATATTTGTTTCCACATAAGAAGTAGTTCTGAGAATATGCCAATTCTGCTGGTAATGACATCTATTACTTCATACTCCTGAAATTCTGGCCTGTAATAAAAAAATTAGGCCACTTCTCAAATGAATTTGTTCTTGGGTAAGTGCTGTATTAAAAAATGGTACACACAGTACTAGCAAAATCAGATGTTCCCCAAATCCCTGTTCCTTCACTGTACCCCATACTTTTATCACCCTGTGTTTTTCCCTGTCTACCATTATCTTTTTCACTCTCAGTGTTTGCCTCCATTCCACTGCCTTTCCCACTCAAATGAAACATCATCACAGAATTTCCACAATGCTGCTTCTATTATTCTTGTTTGGTGTACCCTTCATGCTATGTATGCTCTGTGTGTCCACTGAACTGTTCAGGATAAGATGGAAACTCTACAATTTTCTGTTTGCCCAGTACTAGAATGACTATGTTCAGCCTTGATTGCTTAGTCAATGTAACTAGGAAGTCAGGATTATGATTTATGTGGAGTTAAATGATTTCTTTTACAGTAATATCTGGTATCTAACCATTTTTAATCTTTTCGTCCTTGTGTAGACCATTAAGTACAGAAATGTGGAGAACAGGGGAACAAAGAAATTCAGTGTTATAAAAGCAGTAACAAGAGAAAAAAAATGTAAGCATCTGGTACCTATTGCCTTGTCAATTGTGCCTCAATACCAAAATCCATGAGAATCATTACCTCCTCTCAGGATGAAATTCAATCTCTGTATCACCAATATCCTTTTAAGTGCTCCCATTGGTCTTGCTGTTGATGCTATAGCATCTAAAACTCTAAATACAGGACAGTGTATCAGTAACCACTCCGCCTCCAGCTATTCCAATAACTGTCACAACGAATATGAGGAGCAGCTGAATTGACCTACATCACTACTCACTCTTACAGTTACTTTACTTTCACAGCATTGGCACAAAGGGTTTGGTTGCTGTATTTTAAACCTTTGTTTTGTTAAATAAAAGCAATCTTTGCATTGTATTTTCATTTATATGTATGCAAAAAAAAATCAAGGATCTTTGTTATCTAGAAACATTTAAAAAATTCTCAGTGCATTCAGTTTCCAGTCTTCTCAGAGTCTGAAATATGAATTGCTATTCACATCTGAAATCTCTCATTGGATGTAAGTGAAAAACTGATAATATTATAGTGTATTAATATAGTATTCATTAGGAAAACACAGAAATCAAGCAAAAGTAACAACATAAATTTGCCAACATAAAAGGATGATCAGAATATTTTCATAACATATTAAGGAAAAAATGCCTTAAGCATGAAAAAATAAAACATAAACATCTTTAATAAGAACACTTATCTGTTTTCTTCTGGCCACCTGATTCTGAGAAAAATATAAGACCAAAAGTCCAAGAGTCCAAGAGCAGAACTTCTTGGTAAGGAGAAAAATGAAAGAGCATCCCAATACCATAACTATTCAACAAAAAAATTGTCCAATGTATTTTTAAAAAGTAATGGATCTTGCTTTCCAGAAACTGACCTTTCAGAATGCAATACCAACTAGAAACATGACAGCAATACAGATTATGAGTGGCTTCTTTCAAAGAAGATAAACTGCATTTGAGATTAAATTTCAGTTACATTCTACCTAAATCACAATTAAGTGTATTTATATGACACATGAAGAGTGACAGAATTTTGTCATGATCTAAAAAATGTGAGTTCCTGTAATAGTAACTGATAGTGTATTTTGCTACTTAAAAAGGAGTGACACCATTTTTCCCACTAGATGAACTTGCAACAGAAAGCAGATGAGAGACACAAGAGAAGAATGACTTAAAAATTACCCTTCCACCTACACATATAGATTCTCACAAATGCCTTTTTTGCCCATTGAAAAACAAGGTTTTTGAAAGCTCTTAAATAAAGTAACACAAATAGAACTTGTTTGGGTCCTCTGCTTTGCCCCTATTCACCACCAAAGGAAACAAACTGTTACAGATGTACTGCTGAATCCTACTCAACCATCCTTTGCCAAAAATAATTGCTTTTGTGTGGTAAGCAAAATGTGTACATTTCTGTTGTAGAAGAGCTGAGCCTCTTGCCTTCTAGACAGCGGGTCAAGAAGGAGTGAACGCTTGTCTTGACCAAGCAGACCTGCATTTTGACAGTCTGCTGACCATAACGTAAGGTTGCTATATTGTTCAGGGATTTCTTACATAAAACAGTCTAAAACATTAGTAATTGTCCAGAACCGGCTGGAGTCAAATTAGCAAGCAATTTAAATAGCAGAGTTTTTTAAATGTTCCCAACAAAATTCATTTATCGGTTCTGTGTGATTCTCATCCATAGCAGAGTCTGCAGAACTGCAAGAGGGATGTTGATATTAAAAGTGTGAAGACACCCTGGGAATCAGTAACTGTCCAAGCCAGCACATTCTACCATGGCTGCAAAGGATGACAACAGCAATTAAAGGGATCACTCTGTGCACTCCATTAGATAATTATCCAGATAAGGTCAAGGCTCACATTCTCCTCAAGTGCTCTGATAATGGTTTATTACAGCAGCCTATTTCAAGTCACATTAGGCTGACAGCTGGTGTATGGAATACATTTCAGCACAGCTGCAACAAAACAGTCTGGAGATTAATGGGGGGGGG
>VZTZ01024477.1:0-23171 GCA_013400955.1 Drymodes brunneopygia | reverse complement strand
CGGAGAGGACGGGGGGGGGGGGGGGGGGGGGGGGGTGTGACAGAGGGACAGGCTTCTTCCCTCCCCACTTCCTCCCCAAGGGCTGGGAAAGTGGCACATAAGGCTGCACTTTCTGTGCAATCCCAACAGGATACGCACCCCCAGTGTGCATTACTTCTGCAGTCACAGGAGACCTGGGCATTGAACACACAGCTTCTGCATCCAAGGGTTTCTGCTGATGGGCTTTGAGGACAAAATGTCTCTTGTGGTGTTAAGAGTCCACCCCTGGGATTCTTGTAATTTGCACAAGCCCTGCAGAGGTACCATAGCCAAGCCCTGCATTAAGGGCTATTTAATTGTTTTAATGAAATCTTCTTTCATCTATACTTTATTTTTAAACCTGAATTTTAAAAACAATATTGTAATGACTAAAAAGCACTTTAACACTGCTATTAAATATATAATTTTAAAATTACCAATGCATATAAGCCCTTGTAAAGCTCTAGCTAAAATACAGAGGTTAACAAAAAATACACTTTTTTCTTCTAATGAACTTTAAATTGTGCCTATTGGTGCCACTCTTTGACTTTCAAACACCTGCTGTAGCTGCAGACTCTATTCATTTGATATTAAGCCCTGCTTACAAGAATTTATTTATGGATGAAGTCTTCAGAGAAGGCACATTATGATTTCCCTATATAATGAAAGCCCTTCTTAAATTTTTTAATATTCTGAGAAGACAAGATAACCAAAGTTAGCTTCTTAATTCCATACTTGAAGCAGCTGTTTAAGTGACCTCATTAAAAAAAAGAAAAAAAACCCAAAAACTTTGCACATTTCCCCTTAACATTACTGAGAGCCGCTGAATGCTCAGAACAGAAAATAAAGTTACATACTCAGCTTCTTTACTTTGATTTAATTCATCATGCCACTGTTCAGAAATTATGGTCAGAAAGATTTTAAATCAAATTTTCAAATGCAAGCTGCAGAGATTTTTCACCTCCCAGGATTTTGCTTCCTAGATTAGAAAAGGAATTTGGCTCTCTGACATCAGTGAGATTGCTCAGATAAAAACCAAATAGATTGTACTCTCTTGTGTCTTAGATTTAACACTGTCCTATTAACTCCTCTTTGAAACTCTCTCTAAATGCCAACTAATTAATCCTTACAACACAGTGGGAAGAAAGTGCTGCATTTTACAACTGGGAGAAGAGAAGCAAGAGCCACACCTGCCAAAAGAAGCGTGTAACAGCAGGTAGGAAAGCTCAGAGGTTCTGTCCTCAATCCCCATTACTAGCTCTGGGCATCCTGCTGTACTGTGCACACTGACCCCATAGGCTGTCCGTCTCAATCATTTATCAAGAGCACAAAGTAAGTGGTGGCAGTGCACATGCATCAACAGTCTTGCTGTTACTGCATAATCTTTTGATTACACCACTCTGTCAAGTGACTAAAATAGCTGTCTTGAGACAGCATGCTATCTTGCAGCACACCTTTTGAGGTCTCGTAGTAATTCCCTTTGTAACAAGAAAATTATTCTCTCCCTCCAGTGATGGGATACTACCAGAACAGGTGAGCCAATGAAAGGGCTGGCTTCAAATCATTTCATCAGTCAGCCTTTCTCTCCTGTTGGGATTTCATGACAGATCATGACTATTTGTTAGTTCACAGAATGCTTTAGGGTTTTGCTCATGTGTCTACAATGTCAGCTGTGCTGATCATAAAAAAAGGAGTAAGTATTATTCCAGTGCAAGAAGTTAAGCTGCCTGGATACACTGGCTCTAACCACGTACAGCAGGCATCTCCACTGGATGGCAGAATGCTTGAGATTGGCAGGGGCCTCTGGAGCACTTCTGCTCTAACCTGCCTGCTCAAGTTGGGACACCTAAATAAAACAGGTTGTTCAGGCCTGTGTCCAGGTGCCTTCTGAATACCTACAAAGAGGGAGACTCCACAGCCTCTCTGGGCACCCTGTGCCAGTGCTTAGTCACCCTCACAGTGAAAAAGCATTTCCTGATGTTAAGAGGGAACCTTCAATGTTTCAGTTTGTGCCCATGGTCTATGGTCCTGTCACTGGGCATCAAAGAAAAGAGCCTGGCTCCCTCCTTGTTGCATTCTCCCTTTAGGTATTTACATATAGGTAATAAATTTAACAGGTACCAAGGAAAAAATTTGCATCCCAGTGGATGACCCTAGTTAGAATACTCTAAAAACTTTTCAATAGGTGATTACAAGTTCAAACATGCTGTAAGGGTTAACACCATTATCAGTACCTATGGCGTTTCCTCACTGTAAATGCACAAAATAGAGAATATTGGTTGAAGTGGTAGTAATTATAAATTTGAATGAACTGCTGAAGTGGATTTATTGCATAGATCATTGAAATGTTAAAGCAATTAGAACATTTTTTTTCAGCAGACTAATTCAGGAAAAATTCCAAGCAATGGTAAAGTAGCTCTTGGAAAATAATTACTAAAACACTAAACAGAGTTCATAATCAACAAAGATGCTAACTTAATGAAGCACAGTTTTCTCCTGAATAGATGGCATGTCATGTCACCTGTGTTGGTCTTGCTTGGCCTGGTTTTTTGTAGCAGGGTGGTCACAGAGGTGGCTTCAGTGAGAAGCTGCTGGAAGCTTCCACCATGTCCAGCAGAGCCAATCCCTGATGGCTCTGAAGATGGACATGCTGCTGGCCAAGGCTGGACCAATTACTGATGATGGTAATGCCTCTGTGATAATAGATTTGAGAAGAAAATCAAAACAAAAAAACACACAGTTTTTCCCCAGCCAGAGAAGACGAGGAGGAGAGAGAACATGTGAGGGAAACAACATGGAGACACCAAGGTCAGTGGAGAAGGAGGGGCAGAAGGTGCTGCAGGTGCCAGAGCCAAGATCCCTCTGCAGCCTGTGGTGAGGACCATGGTGAAGCAGCTGTGCCCCTGCAGCCCATGGGGATCCATGGGGGATGCAGAGATCCACCCACAGCCCATGGGGATCCATGGGGGATGCAGAGATCCACCCACAGCCCGGGGGGATCCACAGGGGATGGAGAGATTCACCCACAGCCTGTGGGGATCCACAGGGGATGCAGAGATCCACTCACAGCCCGTGGAGGAGGTGCCCATGCCAGAGCAGGTGGATGCCTGGAGGAGGCTGTGATTCAGTGGGAGATCTGGTGGAAAGAAGGGGCCTCTGCTTCCAGGCTGGAGCAGCCTGTCCTTGGAGGACTGCACCCTGTGGAAAGAGTGACCCATGCCACAGCAGTTTTGGAAGGACTGTCTGCCCGTGGTGGGGGTCTCAAATTGCAGCAGTTTTGGGAGGACTGCTGCTTGTGAGATTGGAACCACATTGCAGAAGTTCACAGGGAACTCTCTCCTGTGGGAGGGACCCCACGGTCTCACAGGGGAAGGACTCCTCTCCCTGAGCAGTGAAAGAAAACCTCGGGTGATGAACTGACCAAACTCCCATGCCCTGTCTCCCTGCACTGTTGGTGGGAAGGAGGGAGAGGTTGGGGGAAGAAAAGGTGCTAGAAAGGGCTTATTTTACTTCTCATTACCCTCCTCTGATTCTGTTAGTAATAAATTCACTTTGTACCTTTAAGTTGAGTCTGTTTTGCCCTTGGAGTGTTTTCTCCCAATCCTTATCTCAACTCATGAACCCTTCCTTAATTTTTTTTCTCTCCATTGCCAAGCTGTGGCAAGGGAACATGAGTAAGCAACTTTCCTGGGTACCTGGCATTTGGCCAGTGTCAAACCACAACATCACCCTAACCAACCTATGTACAGGTCACTTGAAATCATATTCCGAGGAAAGAAAACAAACTACTACAGGGATGCTGGCACACAGATCACATTTCTGTTGGAACTGCTTTAATTTAGGAAAAACTGTAGCTGCTCATCATTGAAATGTAGCTTCAAGATAACAAAGGACATAGAAGTAACAGGAAGGAAGAGAACACAGTGTTTTAGTCATGGCAGTATCATGAAAGCTATGAGGAAACTACTTCACTAGCTATTTCCAAATGTTCATCTAAGTAAATACTCAGACAAACTTTAAAAAGCAAGAATTTGGGGCTGTTGTGTAGGCTAAAGTTAGGAGAAGACAAACATGGCAGATCACTTTAGCTCTCTGAGAAAAACTAGAATTTTTGGATCCATTTTGTGGTACATTTAAAATCTACTTTGTTACAGATCACAGATTGCCATATTGTTTAAAATCTGTAGTGACATTTTTTGTTACCATCTAAATGCAGCTTGGATGCCGCCTTTCAGAGTATTGCAGAGAGTTTTGAATCTCTTAACGTATCCAAAAAAGGGCAGTCCAAAGTGCCAAGGCAAAAATGCCACATCTGAAAGCCAGGTTGCAGTATTTGATTCAATACAACAGGAAGGACTAGGGGATACTGAACAGGCTGCAAGTTTATCACTTTCCAGTTGAGAGGGGTCCTGACAGGCAAACCCAGGTTGCACTAGGAATCTGCTCTAGTGCCAACCCTTCTTTATCTCAGCTGGATGCCACCATCCATGTTCCTAGCTGCTGCAGCTGGTCATGCTACAGTGCAGGAGTTACACTCAAAATGCTGTTATAGTCTATTTAGTAGTTAAAAAGTCTAGAGAGGCCAAAGCAGGGAAGCCACAGGCATGTGGCCACGAGACAACTGCTGCCCTGCTAAACCCAGCTCTCACCAAGGCAGGGCCAGACATGTCCTGAGACACTGTCAGGTCAGCACCAAGCCTGTGACCTCGTATTGTCAAAGCCAAAGTTTTGATTACTGGATTTCAGACTGGGAGGGATGATGGAGAATTCAGCACCAGTTCCTGTAAAATCCGCTTTTGGTCTATTTAGCCAAAATGAGGCTTGAAATCTTGCACAAAATGGAAAAAAACATTAGTCTGATTAGTGGTTTTAATTTGAAGAGAATGCCTGGCAGAAAGTCTGCTCCCACAGCACCTTGGCTGTTGAGCCAAGTTCTTAATAACAAGGATACAACAGCTGACTACAACCTCTGAAGGGGAATATTTTTCTGGAGGAGACACTTAAAGGACTTCCTATGAAGACTGCCTCATGGGACTTGGAACAAGCCAGAGTTGAGTGCAAATAACAGAGTAGGCACTGGGTTGGGATGTTTCCTGGCCAGAGGCATAAGACTACAAGGCTCATTTCTGCATGGACGGCTCTTCAACGGCACCTCTGTCAACATCCCTTCTCAGAGGAGTGAACAACACAAGCTTAGATGGAGACTGTAGCTGCTACAGGGGAGGCTTCAGCATGCAGAGGCCACCTAGGCTCTGGTAGATGACAAGAGTCACAAAGAACATGCTCTAGCATGCCAGACTGCACAAAGGCTGGCCAACAGTGACAGAAACTGGACACTCATTCTGCATTTCTGGGATCTGTATGAGTCAGTCAGTTTCAGCTAAGAAGACATATTTAGGATGTGTTTTATTTTATTTTTAATTTAATTGCCCCACTATGAATTGGCCATCTAGATTCTGGCAAGTCAATCCTGTTATCTGAAGACAATACATTACAATATGGAGAAAAGAAAAAATAATTTGGAAACTCTGGAAAATCTGGCTCATTTCTTTTGTCATATATAAACCTATGAGGGGTTAAATATTGCCATTTAATCTTTCTCTTTCCTCTAGGAGAACACTAGAATTAAAAAATACCATAGAGTCGGAAGAGCAAGTTCTTTGGATGCTCTTCTCTGTAATAGGAAAACCTTCATTAATAATTAAATCAAGAGCTGAATCAATGAAAGACAGTGGAAATAACCTGATTAAAAGAATAAGGAAGTCTAACAGATTTTGAAAAACCAGAAACAGGATACACATAAAGTACCACTTCACCTAGAATGTAACCTATTTTGGGTTTACCCAGTTTCTTTCACTGTATCAAATATGAGTATTATTTTTTGTTGGAACAAAATGTCTGCAGTGAGATTATCCAAAAAAAGTCCTGCTGATTTCATGAAACTTTAATTGGAACAGTATTTGTAAAGGCTTATCTTATTTGAAAAGACTATTTTACTGATCCATTTATGCAGAAATTAGAAAGTTCATGCTGAATTGTTGTAATAACTATTACTTACCTATGAATCAAAACCAGGAATAAAGAGCAAGAAATATGGAAATAACTGGAGCTTAATCCAGCCTTTTGAAATGGTGAATGAAAAGGCTGGGGTTTTTAACGAACTGTTATGCCAGGATAAGATGGCACCTGTATGTTCAGCTTTCTGAATGGGTGGAAGGATTATTCATGTTTATTTAAGAAAAGACTCTGTCATCTTCATTTATCAAGGTAATTGGTTTTCTAGGCAAGTAGTCCAACTCTCTCAGCTAGGGCTTTCATGTGGAATAAAGTATAAGACACTGTGAATAAAGATGGTAGGAATTGGCACAAAGTCAGCATTTTCATTTCCTTTTGTGAGGATCCAGTTCGTTTACCATATAAATTATCAAGCACCTTTTTAATACGGTTAGAAATTCATCGGTTATTTTTTTTTCTTTAAAAATCAATTGCAGCTGAACAGTAACAACTGCAATAAAACTAATTTTAACTGGAAAAGAACTTCATTGACACTTTTGAGTAAAACCTTTACAAAAACACAGTTTTACTGCAGATACATGTTCTGTGAAACCTAATGACCTTTTAGCATAATAAGAAGCAAACCTAATATGCATAAATTTGGGATCAAGTTTCAGCACAGAATTCTTCCTCATTCTTCCAACTGAAGTTTTTCAAAGATATAATCTAATTATCAAACACATTCCATAATCTAAATTCATTAGAGGTTTTCATTAATATTCATTCATTACATTTGAAGCACTCAGGTAGAGAACTGCAAGGACACTCAATTAGCAAGTGATCAGAAAGCAAAGAAGTTTCACTTGTGCCATTTTTTAAACAGATCAGATATTCTCCAAATGCATAAAATACATTAGTTCAAATTAACCCCTATCAGCCACTCAAGAACTGGCATCCCTAGGTTTATTGAAGAGGGAGGCTGCTGGACTGGTGACTTCCAACTGGAGGCCAAGATACAGACTTCAACTTAGGGGGCAACCAAAAAGGCATAATCACAAATAGTTACTGTTCTTTGAGCATTATCTTCAAAGCTGAGAGGGAAAAGTAGGAATCTTAGTTCCATTTCAGCACTTGCAAAGTATTTTTCACTCAAGTATCTACTTTATTCTCCCTTAGAAAAGATGGTTGGTATTCACTACTTTTAATGCACGATCAATATATAAGAGGTTCTATTTAAAAGGCTTATCATCCAGTGTTAGGTTGCACCTTGGGATATTGAAACTTTTAAATCATGGAAATACTTCACCAAATATTAGGTGAGAGTATTATTTTTGCCATTCTCTTGCTAGGTAACAAGCCCTAAATAATTCAGGAAATGCTGATCCTAACCTGGTGCATGAGCTTTCCAGATTACATGTTAGCTTGTGTATTATTTCACACATGTAGGTGTATGTTACATACGTACAAAAATGAGTTCCACATGTCAGTTGTCACAGCTAAAGTACTGCAGTTTCTCAAAATCTGAAATGAGAACCCGCCCCCCCCCACGTAGATTTATTCCCTCTTGCTGTGGTCAGTTTACTTAGCAAGTGCATCTGAACAGCCCCACAAAACTTGAGCAAGACAACAGATTGTACAGATGCATTATCTTTCTTGAAATAACTTTCTTAGACCAGCAACACTTTGACCATTTATTACACCAGCAAAGTTATCAGTTATTCTTGCTATAAGATGGCAAGAGGTGCAGTATATAATAACTAGAAGAAAACCACAAACTGCTAGCCAGGAAGCCACTCTCCATGTTCTACACTCCTAGGGAAATAAAGGTAAATAAATGCTGGTTACTTTTGGACTTGGATTTGTATAGCTGAACCTTGCAGCTGAACTGGAAAAGAAGAATTTAAGTTGGTTTTGTGATATTTAGTTCAGATCAGAGAAACTTTGCAAGTGTCCAGACAGTGTGACTCTATTCATTTCGTCTTCATTGCAGAAAAGGATTTAAACACTTAGTTAGTTCCAATTGGCTTTATTGGGATTTAACAGTATGTTAAACTACTACTAATTGTATTTTGACCTGGAGTTTCAATGATTAACACACCAAGAGTATTGTCTATTGTCATTACTGGGAACTCAAATGAGTTTTAGACAATAGAGTGGCCTGTCACGAGGTGAGAAAATGCTTCTCAACAGACTGGAAGACATTTCAAGCATGACATTTTTAATTCCATCACTTTAGAAGTGGATCATATGTAATAAGAAAGCAACAAACATGGCAGTAGTTTCACAGGCTTTTGAAATACCTTTTATGATACAATTAGCTTTTAAATCAAATTAGAAAATATGGCATTGAAAACACTATTCACTAATTTAATCCCCTCCAAGTTAATTACTGCCATTCTCCTCCAATTTATGCAATCTTGTGTAAGAGAAAAATCACTAGATTTGTATTTGAAAAATATGTATTTTATAATTATAAGAAACAGCTGAGATAATTCCAACTGAAAGGGATTTGGGAAAGACTATTTACACAAAGATATGTAGTGACTTCACATGTTACAGCTTTTTCCCACCAGGAAGGTGAGCATTCCCAACCTGTGCTAAAGACTTTTTATGGAAACAGAGGAAGAAAAATAGAGATTAGGAGGTTTTTTTTTATTTTTTAATTTTAAGAAATCAAAATATAACTATGAAGGAATACTATTTCAGGTAAGGACTAGTGAAATCTATGGCTCAAGGCCAACTAACAGTATGAAACTTAAAATCACTATTATGTAACACTAACAGAGTTTAAGAAAGTAATTTAAGGAGGAAATTTCCTGTTTCATTTTCACAAGATACTCTAGTTAAACAAATTCCCCAGGAATATAAATACTGCTACATAACATTTGAAATGATTTCTTGCTGATCAGGAAAAAAAAGCCTTTGTGACTGACAGGTAACTGATGTCTTACTGAAGTAGTCAGGCTGTTTATTAACCAGAGATGTGTCACAGGAACGATACATTACAGTCTGAGACTGCTAAATTTTAAGACCCTTGCTGTGACTCTTCATGTAAGATTACCCAGCATTGCAGTGGATGGTCCAAAGCATCCCTGTCTTTGCTCCTTGCTCCTGTAACAGGTGTGACTTGTTTATAATAACACTAACTTATTTTTAGGTACTATTGCAACCCCCACTTGTAGGACCTGCAGGTGTAAACTTAGAACCTAGATGTTCAGAGTTAGCATGCAAGGCTCAGATTCAATAAAGCACTTAAGTAAATGTTTTATATCTGGTTTGAGCTCCAAAGCTTTTCTGCAATTGTTAATGGGCTCTGGAGTAGATCTCACAAACATCTTCTTTACTAAATGAAAAAACCCCCACCATGTGGACATTAGCTAGCAGAAAATAGAGTGCCCCTGTGGAGTGAGAACTGCTCTTATATTAAGCTCAGCAGGAAAACTCTCAAGTTCCCTGGATTGCTGGTACATTTCTCACTTTTTGCCAATAAACTCCATACATTTGAAAAACCGGATGAAAATAGATAAATAAAACACGCTAAACTGATTCCCATCACACAAGCCCTATGACAAGGCAAGCAGTTAGGTAAATTTTGACAAATTTTTAAAATACTGGCCTTGGTTGCAAGAACCACTCTGTGCACAGAAAATTACTGCAACAAGCTATTTCTTCCTGACTACTGAAAAAAAAAATCACTGGTTCCAGCCATCTTGATATTCAGCAGCTGCCAAAGCTTTTCCATGTAAATAAAAATCAGCTATTTAAGTATCTACACAGGCTGAAGTAAACAGAAAACTTTCCTTATTTAAATGCTGGCAATGTTCTTGCACAACCCATTTCCAACAAAGGGTAGAAGTTTTGAAAAGAGGCTTACATGGATATAATGTTATTGAACATCCTCAATAGTCAGATAACAATGGGCTGCAATGACTTGGAACTAAATAGGGCTTATCTGTTGGGGAAGCTGACCAGGGCCTCTGCTAGAGTCCTGGTGTGTGATTACAACCCAAAGCCTTCAGCTCAGCTGAAGCAATACACATTTGCAACTTCTATTTAGTTGACTACCATGGGCTTGCAAGCTTGTAATACTGGTTCTGCTTGTTACTTCTGAATGACCTCTTGCACATTTGGGTTGTGCATCAGTGTCTGCTAACTTTAGCAACCACTCATATCCAAGATGGCTCCATTTTTCTGAGCCATTGTCATCCTGCTGCCTACTACTTCGCCCACAAGTCCATTTCCCTTCCTTATAAAAAAGAGGCTTACAAGCAAGATAGAGAGAAGCTTTTTACCTAGGCCTTTAGGGACAGGATAAGGGGCAAAAGTTTTAAACTGAAAGAGGGTAACTTTAGATCAGATAAAAGGAGCAATTTTTTATATTATGAGAATATAAAATATGTTATGTAGAACAGATTGTCCAGAGAGGCCTGTAGATGTCCTGTCCCTGGAAGTTAAAGGCCAGGTTGGTCAGCCTTTTTATTTCTTCAGGGTTTTTAAGCATAGAGTCAGGATCAGCTATACCTGTTCATACCAATCTTAATTTTGATTCTCCCTTGGCAGTGATAGTAATAAAGTTCAATCGAATTCTTTCCTAAAAAAACATATTTAGAAATAAATACTGTAATTACGTTTTTCTGAAATACAGCAAAATAATTTGGTCCCTTGCCTCAGGCAAGAGCTAATAATTTTCTAAAATCAAAATTGGTACTGATGGAAAAAGTCATCTTCCTTTCTAATATTCCTAAAGACTTTCTCTATTAAAAAATAAAATCCTCATATTTTCCAAAGGCTCCCTAAAGGCAAATTGTCTTCTAGATTACAAGAGTTTCTTTTATAACACAAAGATGACATACTCAATAAAATCTTCCTTCTACACTCTGAGTTTCTATTTAAATAGACATATTCCATCAAGCAGTCTCCAAAAATTGACTGGAGAAGAGGCCCTCTCACCTGACTGAAGTTTTCCAGCCCACCAATTTCATTGCTAAAACTCATCAAGTCTAACCCTTTTTCTTATTTATAAAGAAAGGAGAAATACCCTCACTTTTTACTGCTTCATCCTTGAAGAGAGCTTTACTGTTTAAGCTTTAGTGTCTCATCCCCATGGGCTGCCATCATCAACCCATGTAGAAAACAACAATAAAATGAAATCACCCATAGAGGTCATTCTTTTTGTCCTGTGATAATATGAAGAACCAGAAGCCTAGCAATGAATTCCAGAACTTTAACAACCTGAATAAATTGTGAAGTACAAACCAGAATGAATATAGGATATGACAGTCATTTCACATGAGTCAGTGCACAGAGGTGCAGACTGAAATCTGCAAAGATATCCTTTTGTTTTTACTGAGGAAAAAATGGCCATGAAAGGAAATGATTGTTTTTAAACACATCTTTTTCAGTAAGGCAAAATCATTTTTTTAAAGACGTGAAAAAAGTGTGAAAGAGTAAATGAAATACCATCTGAATGAAAACACTCCAAAATTGAAACTGAGGACCAATGACTGACCCAAGGCTTCTGACTATTCCAGTTCCTTTCTCTCTCTTTCTCTCTCTGCCCCCTTCTTTTCTCTTCCTCTTTCTTTGTTCCTTTCTCTCCTTCCCTTCTTTCCTCCCAGCCTCCTTCCCACCCTTTTACTTCCTTGTCCATTTTGTGATAAACAAAACCAACAAGCCAAACCAAATCCCAAAATCCATGCGCTAAAACTTGTTACTCAGCTAATTCTTGAAATAGACTTGTAATGATTCAAGCTAGATGATTACAACACAAATGCTTATTTAACAGCACTATCTTTTGATTGAAAAAAGCTTCAGTCAAGCCTGATCATCAAAATGATGATCTGACTGACAATTTTCATTCATGGAGTTTTATCACTCTAAAATACTAGCATTACTTGTGTGATAGCACAGAACTCAACATTAAAGAAACATAGAAACAAACTGCCCAAGCCCACAAGATGATCTCTTGACAACTTAGCTTTAAGAAACCAAGCATGATTGTCACCTTAAGGTTTTGAGATTAATAAACACAATACACTTCGTAGATAGTAACTACAGCATGAACAAGGCTTTCAAGCTGCTATTTCTTCCTCACAATATGACCCTACAAGTGGTTTTCTTTATTTAAAACACCTACAATTGACACCTCTGATTCATGGCTATTTCAGAAATACACATTGTTCTCTGTCTGTTCATTGTTGCCAATTCGTAACTTTAAGACTGTTTTGTTGCCCCAGGGAAAAATCCATAACAAATGTGCCTCAAAGTAAGGGAATACAGTAAATATAAACAGTCATAATTCTAACATATATCTGAGTAGTTGTATGTTTCCTACAGAAACTTTTTTCCAGAGAATAATGGTTTATGGCCGTTGATTTCTTTATTTATTAATTCAGTTCCTGCATTAAATAAGTCAGGTGATATATATGACATGTAAATAAAAAAAATCATGCTTTGTTTCGCCAGTTATATATTGCAGTAAAATGATATCTCTCTCGTGACAGAACTCACTCAATACAAAGACAAAAATACAATTTAAATTGGACAGATAAAGATTTTACAACAAAAGACATAAATTAGGTGACAGTCCATGACTTAACCTCTGCAGCCTGAAGGAGAAGTGATCTCCTTACATTGCCAAACCCAATGTTAACCACAAGCTACAATCACATGAAATGAAGCTTCTAAAGAGCTAAAAAACCTGCTTTGGTTTACATGTTTATATCTCCTCCTCATCCTGAGCTGACATAACAATAGCAGTGTGATACAACACTTTTATTCTATGAGTTCCAGGGGGCTTGAATTAAAATCATAGTTTGAATTTACCAGATTCATTTTAAAGACACGAGTTTCTTTTTCTTCCAGATGTTGCAGTCCAATTGGGCAAGTACTACAGACTTATTGGAAGGGACAATCACAAGAAAGATACAAGATTTCAATCGAATTAAGAAGGAAGATTTTAATCAACATAATAATGCTAAAAATACTGCTCTCTTCCTGACAGGCCTGAATTTCAGAAAGGTTTAATATCCAACAAGTTTTTCTTTGGAAATAAGAAACAGTAGCACATCTTTATTATAGACAATGAAAGTGATTACATCACATTACCCTGGGACCACTTATGCAAAATATGCAGGAACAACAGGAGAAATAGTAATCAGAAAATGTGTCATTGACTTTATAAAACCCAGCGTTACCATTTCCTCTCTCCTCAACATGCAAAAAAGCTTGCTATCAGCAGTGATTTTATGGCTCTTTCTAACTTTAGAATTTTAATACTATACACTTCAAAAAATGTACCACATTATCCTTTGAAACAGAATGCTGCATAAATTAAGTACAATAAAAGGTCATATTGTAGGAACCTCAGAATGACAATGCAAAATAAGGAGACACCTTTGTCTGTAATTGCTCAGTGCCTCAGTTCCCCATCACTGAAAGATGGAATCTGTATTCTTCCACTGTAGTATAGTCTGTGCTATTAGAAACTGTAATGGAAAAGCCAATGAGGAGTTTAAAAAATCTATCTTAAATCACAAGACAAGTGGTAATAATTAATAGGACCTGAGGCTGAAAGAAGGTAAAACAAATTAATGAACAGCCAAGTGAATAGTAAACCCTTTATCCAGTAAAGAAGGCAAATGCTGTGGAAAATTGTGTTGTGATCATATAACAGGAGATTTTCTGAGTGTGAACATAAATACTTTCCTGACAAATCTTAATCCCAATGACTCAAGTTTTGAGCAACTGATTTAATAACCCTAGGTCACTTCTGCTGTCTTTCTGCAACCATTTTAAAAATTAACAATATCATATTTGGTCCTACTGTCAAAGTTTCATAAAACAGAATGACCAAGAGAATGTCATTCAACTTCTCTGAAATTCACAAATCTCCCATTTCCCTACTTTCAAATAATTTTTTACCAGGATATTAATTTACTTCCTCCTCCAGAGTTTTTTTTTTTCTGTAGGCATTTATCTCTGATGTGAAAGCCTGTCAAATTCTTTTTGAAATGTAAGGATGCTACATCCTCTAAATTTTCCTTATCTTTCTTAACACTAGTATCTTCAAAGAACTCAAACAGATTAGCTCAGCATGACCTCTTCTGCCTGAATTCATGCTGGATATCCTTTATCAAACTGTTTTACTAGGTGTTATTCTGCCACATCTTTCTCAAAATAGGGGCTTTGGGATATTGTTTCTTCATTTTGCTCTCCCTTCAGACAACTATTGTGCCATCTAAGAAACCTCAAACATTATATTGAATATTTAATTAATCTTCATAACAGCAAGTGAGAGCTGAGCTCAGGTTTGGTTTTTTTTTTTAACATTAGATACTTTACAGATAAGGCACATATTTAATAAAGGCTATATCTATTCTCACTGTACTGCACAGAATTCCTGTACTTGTTTCTTGCCCATTTTGCCAACACCATCTAGCTTCAGGTAGTAAGCAAGCTGGCCTATGTTTTTGATAAATACCAAGCCCTCTGAGACAGAATTTCTCCACATGCACTTTTTAAGCAGCCAAGGCTATTTGAGTTAGAATGGAAAAGAACCATACTCAGACCACCTCTCAGGACCTGAGATTTTTGAAACTCTTCTCCTGAATTGCATTTCACTACAATTATATAGAACTGCAAACTATTTTTAGGTATTTTTAGCAATAATTTCAAGGCAGGAAACCTACCTTGACATATCTCCCACAAGATGGAGAAGCACATTAGCATAAAACTGCACACAAGCAGAGAAGGTAGGATAAGCAGTAGCACAGACAATGAACAGAAGCAAGCCCTCTGATCCTAAAGAGAAGAGAGTTCCTGTGGAAAGCCAAACCACAGCAACAGATCTGGTTGGTATTATAACCAACTGTACTTCTATTTTTCTCTTTCATTGTGTGTTGCGACTTTTTCTTATATAATTTTAGCCTCTTGTCTCTCAAAACCCCTCTCACTGGCAATACATCCATATTTATCTTCTATAAGGAACAAAGCATCTCACACCACATTTTCAGCTATAATACTACACGTTTAGGCCTTTTTCTGTGCTGACTAGCTTCTGTTTTTCTTTGCTTCTCCTTCCAATTAGAAATTCTACTTTTCATGGTTGCTGTCACCAGTTTACTGGTTCTCTCTATTTCATTCTTTTTGCTAATTCTACATCATTACTACTAAATAATAGTGTTCAGTCAATTTCTTTACTTATTTGTATTTTAATATTCTCAATGTGTTCTTAATTATAGTAAGCTACAATTATTTATGCTCCTTTCTCACGTATTTTAGGTTTTCAGTATGACTTTCAGGTATGGGTTACTCAGCAGTTACATACTCTTTACTTTCCAATACAGAGCTTCCAGATGTTAAGGAGTTTTCCTCAAATCATTCCATTTTCCCTCAGAGCCTGTTTTTCAGAAGTCAAATATTTTCCTATTACTGCTTACAGAACCCATTTTTGGTATAGTAAATTCTAGGTGCTCTCCCAGATGAACTGTATTTATCATACTTGACTCATAGCCAGTAATTTTCTATGTCCCATGTAGCTTTTGACTGTATTGATCGTTCAGCATTCTGCATTTGAGACTGAAATTGCATTTTCAGCTTAGGTTATACTGTCAAGATGTCTGGTTCCCATTTCTGACAGGGAATTTCCCTACATAAGAGGAAGCACTTCTGGCCTTTTGTGCTCCCCGGTATCTGACTGCCAGAGAATTCTGCCAGTTTTGATTAGCACAGAGTCAGGAAAGGACAGACATTGGCATAACTGGAGTCGAGTTCCAGACCAAATGGCAAAACTTGTTTATTCTCCCCTCATGTTATTCTCTCCCCTTTCTTTCTCTCAATCATCTCACTTTCTTTTCATTGCACCGTTCCTTTGGCACACTCCCTGTTCTAAACTTCCTACTTCCTTTTTCTCTATTTAAAACCAAGCAAACACTCTTTTCAGCTCTTTCATTCTGTTGGAAGAGGGTGCTATCCAGCATCCATGACTGCCATAAGCTTTAACTCAGTGTCCCACCTTGGGTTCACTCAGGACATCTCACAGGGAAGCAGAGGAGGCTGACAATGCCCTCGCACAACCCTAGGGCAGCACATTTTTGGTACCAGCTAGACCCCGCTGTGGGTACTGAGAAGCTCCTGCTAAGCTGTTGTGCTTATGAGATCATTTGTAGGAACACAGTGAACAAGAGTGGCTTGTCTTTGTCCCTATTCTGTATTTAGCTGTCACCAATAACTCTTTTTTGTGCCAACTGTTCAGTGTTTGAAACCATTGTTCTTTTTTCTGCTTTTGCTTCCTGCCAGATTTTTCTATTACCCTTATAATTACCTACTTGAATGATTTTTTTTTTACTACCAATGTAAAATGGACTGGTTTAAATTAGTAAGTCATTGCACAATCCAAAGATATGGGTTAAAGCTAGATTTTATAATACCAGTAGTTACATTTGTTGATGATTATACTCATATTTCATAACATGAAATAAAGGACTGTAAGAACCTGATAATAGTATCTAATCCTTAAGAAAGGAAGTATTATATTATTTTCCAATCAACTTTAAATACTTAAATCAAATGAATCTGGGCAACTAACCTGAATATAATCAAGTGTGACACTTGCAGGTAAAATAGACCTTTTGGTATTATTCTCTATCCCCCTGTTTGGGAAAAAACTATAATAGCAATGTATTTTCTCATTGCTTGTCTTTTTTCAGGAAGAAACTCACATACATGTATATCTGATGACACCTTCCTACCCCCCTACCATGCCCCTAGAGATACCTTCTTTACCCATTTAATATGATGACACAGGCTTCATACCATCAGCATAGTGTTTTCTTCAATCGTTCTTTTTCATTTGTATATCTGGGTGCATATGTTGCAAATAAACAGCTGAGCTAACTACATTTATTTTCTAGGGCAAAACCCAAAACTGGATCTCCACTGGGGACAGCCTGATTAAAGGAACAATCTTATACTCTGGTTTCAATGGCAAGCATCAGTTCCATAGAAGTCAAAAGTGTTAAAAAACAAATTCCCTATTATAAATGTAGATTAAATTCCTTTCCTGGACATATTTTTGCTTTTATTGAGTAATTTGAGATATCCAAACTCCCAAATTAGAAAAAAAACAACAAACCACCAAACAGAAAACAAAAACCACACAACTGAAAGAAACCCCAAAACAAACCCAAAATCCAACCAAAAAAAAAACCCTAACCCTGAAAAAATCTTGTGCAGAGTCTATTTAAATTTATTTTTTGGTCATCGTAAGAGAGGTAAGATTGCAAAAGACAGCAAATCTTTTTAAAAAGGATGTGCCTCCTTTCCAAAGATTTACAATCTTTTTGTATGGAGAAAAACACTCTGACAATCAGATAATTCTGTGCAAAAACAAGAGTTGAAATGTCATTTTGAATAAGATTTATATTCCTCTCATAATTCACTGCATTCAAATGTAAAATTCCCAATGCACTCACTGGCTCAAAACCCAACAGTGGTTATTTATTTATTTTTCTTGTACAGGCTTGTTTGGATTTCATTGAATACCTGCAGCAGTTTCTGAATCATGCATGTAAAAAGCAAAAAATCCCTATACTGAATGAGTATCCACACATACACACACACACATAAACCTCCCAACAAACTAAAAAGCCCTACACACCAGGCTTATCACTTCTCTGCCATTTGCTGTGGAATAAACAGATAAAATGTTCACTTCTGTCTCAGCCAAGATTACCAATTCAGCTTATAAAATCTAAAAACAAACTCATGTTTATTTGAAGTTCTAAAGATTTAAACTGCCCTTTTTATGTTCCCTCTTAGGCATTCCACATCTTTCAAACACCTTCTTGCATAAATATTGACTATAGACTATAAAGATGCTTTTTGTTCTTGTTCATGGTTCTTTCATTTAAATCAAAATGCAATTAAGTCACTAAGTTTTAAAACTCTTTTCTATTTTTTTTCTATCCTTCAAAAAATTTACTTCCTTAGTAAGTAATCATTAAGACATATTTCATTTCACTTTTAAATGGCTGAATATGGATGCAACTGTTAAGTATAGAAATTAACAAGAAAGATCTTACATAGTGAGGTTGGGGACAGAATTAAAGCCTATCAATATACTGCTCAAGAACTAAATGAACAATTCACTCAATTTTTAGAAAGGACAGCTGTTTAAGAAGGAGTAAAGGAGAATGACAAATGGAACAGAAGCAAATAGCAATGTGCAAATTGGAAAAAAAAGTATTGAAGAAAGAAATCATAGAGCTTATCATGTTCAAACCAAGACATAGTGAAATTTAATGACTGAATACTAATGCAGCGAATATAATGTTACTCAATGATGAATAGCAGCCTGTGCATCAAGTGACTGAAAACATAATAACTGGGTTTCAGAAAGGGAAAAACAACTTATATATGACAAGAGACACATTGAACACTTGTGTTCATGATACAGACCAAGAGGTACTTTGAGCTCTTGATGCCTTGCTTTTGGAATGGCCTAAGAGCCCTTCAGCTGTGGGTCTGGATCCCCTTGCTCAAACTGCAAGGGAATTGCTTTCTAGAGCCTCGGTGGCAGCATTTCCTCTGCTGTTCCCATGCAATCACTCTTGTGGTGGTATTCCTACAGCCTTTTACCTACTGCAGACTCCAGCAGTGCTCTTATGGTGGTTGTCAAGGGAAGGAACTATCACTGGTCACTCCTTCCTTCTGCTCTTGACCTTGTAGCTCCTGGTTTACATTTGGGCAATCAATGCATGCATGCAGAGAGCTTAACAATGTGCACTCCCCCGGCACTTCTCCTCCTGCCTTCTGGCAGAGTTTGTCCTTTCTCTCTCATTCCTCTCCTCTTCTTTTTTCCATTTCTCCCCAAAGTAATTCACCATTAGAGTTAATGTGTGGCTCATAAGCCACAGATGTCTGCATCAGTATATAGGTTCTCTCTTGCATTCCTTTTTCTACACACATGCTTATGACTGTTTGAAGACAGGACACTGAGGTAGGTGGATCTTTGCACTCGCTTGGTATAAAACTGATTACATCAAGTATAAATTGAACTGCTATAAATCAGTGAATGTAATCCTTTTGTATTATCAAGGATTACTGCGTAATAAAATTGTTTTGAATAGTGACATCTGAGTTCTTAATATATTAATACATTACTTCTCAAGGGCTGGTGAAAATATTTTGTAATAAGCAACTATATCCCCTTTGGCTTCCAAAAAAAAAGAACTCACAAGCTTTCTCTGAACTGAGCATTTGTTTTAGAACACAATACATGTAATAGAATAATCTTGATGGTATATATGTGATAATTCTTGTCGTTTTATAATTAACAATTTGTTATCTGAGTCTGAATTTTCATAGCTTCAATTTCCAGGGTTTGGATGATTTACTTCTGGTGAAGATTAACCCCATTATCAGGTATCTTTTTTCTAGGCAGGTACATTTTATCATCCCCTTGATAAACAGATCAGATCAAGTTCTGTGAATCTTTCACCACAGAGGAAGTTTTCTTGATCTTTGGTCATTCTCATTCTGTAAATACTCTAAGTTTATCAGCATCTTTCTTGAACTTTTGACAAATAAGAACTAGTTAGTAAACTCCTAGGACTTGAATTAAAAACAAAGAGACTTAAAATAATCACTCCACTCCAACTAAATATGCTTGGCTTTAAAGTCACACTTGGAACTGTCCCATCCTGACTTCAAATCATTTGCCCAACAAAGCTGACTACTTTTAAGTATGATCTGAAACCTTTGTGTATGCAATATACAAAGATGTATCTACATAATGATATCTATCTATCTGACTTTTTCTTTGATCCTTCTGAGAAAATACTGATTAAACTGTCTGTAAATTTGCTAGCCACAACTGCTCCTTTACCAACAACAAGCCTTTTCTAATTGTTGTATTCATCCTTCAGGCCCCCAAAAATATCTAGCAGGTAAGTAACAATCTTATTTTGTCATCTGGGACACTACAAAAAAAAAACTTACAGAAGAAAGTTTTTTTGCTGTCCACGATACATAGATGCATTTGAAGGCTTTTCCCTGATATATCTGAAATTCATCAAAACCCTGGTTTTTAAATTATTTAATGCATGCTATTTTTATTTCTTTGCACAGAGGTAATATTAAATCAAATGTATTAGGAAAGCCTATTCTACCATTTCTGTCATGTTTATTAATGCAATTCAAATTCAATCTTTTAAAAAAATATAATCATCTTGTTTCTTCAGTTCTTAATTAAACAGCAATGATACTATTTTCTCTTTGAACAATTTAGTAGTAATACTAATAACAACAATAAATCCCTCACTAATTGAAGTAACTTTTTGACTGTTAACACACTGTGCAATATCAAGTCCTATTATTCTTCAAAAAACACTCTTTTGTTGCCTTAACTTTATTTATTACCCTTCTGTTTATAGTTCTTACCAGCTATTTTCTAAATCTTTCAGATTCCATCAGATTGTATTTATATCCAATGGCTTGAACTTTTTATCTATTTGTGTGTGTACACATACACATAAGAATATATCCATATTTTTAAACTGCCTTCAGATTGCATTTTTCTTGATGCTGCTCTTTTATAGCCCAGTTTATTTCTAACTGGCATTATGTTCTAGCTGTCTTGAAAATTAATTACTTCCCAATTGTTATTTCTTATTCTTTCTTAAATACTTTCTTTCAGATAATATGCCTTATAATGGTTTTCACTGTTATGAAATCAGCTATTTAGAAACAGCACCTATAACTCCTATTAACTTAGATTTTAATCCATTTCAATGCAATAAATAATAATCTGATATTTTATAGCGGTCATTTCATTAATATTTATTTAACAGGTCAGATGCAAAAAGGATCTTTCAATTATTAACTTAAGCTTAAAAAGTAACCTCTCCACACTTATGATCTGAGAACTCTAAGAACACTCTTTCTTCTTTTTGCCAGTCACAATTTGCTGTGGCAGGATGCATGTTTTCAGTTGTGATTTTCTGAGCTACTTGTAACTTTGGAATATGACCACAGATGAAAGAAACCTTAAAACCTATCTCACTCACTGATATTTCAAGCCTTTGCATTTCTTCTGTGTTCCTCATTTACTTTGATAGGCCTTTCTCATTTTTAGCTCTTAGCTAGTTTCACAAAACACTGCTCTTATTTTGTGCCATGCAATTCTGATGTATTCCATCCCTCAGACAAAAAGGTTTTCACTGTTGCGAATTATTCACAAAAATAAGAATCAGAAAAAGAATGGCATAATTGGGAATTCCCATTCTAGTACTCATAGTTGATACAAAACACTTCCCTATTCCAGGGGAATCTGCCATTAAGAGTAAAACAAACCCAGCTCCTAGTCAATTACTTGACAAGGAATATGCAGAGTTAGAAATACCAAATGTAGAATACATCTTGGAAAGTGAGTTGTCTAAAGCATCAATATGGAAGATGTATCACAGAGAAGAGATTCTAGTGTCACAATCAATGACAAATGACCTTTACAACTCTATGAAAAAAGACACCATGAAACACAGTTAAAAATTAAAAAAAAAAATTAAAAAAAGAAAAAAAAGGTAATGAACAGGCTAAGAGCCTTGCTAAGGACACAAAAAAGTGATGGAAATATTTATTAAAAAATAGAACTGACCAGTTATTCTCCACGTGATGAATAAAAAGGATTAGGACTGTTTCGCTTCCCTTTTACCACTGAAAAGAACAAAACACCTGAGGTGTTTTTTGGACACCTCTCAAATATACCAAAAAACTATTGTAATTCTGTTGTATTTAACTTCTGGTGATCATCATTATTTAAGCTATATGGCTTAATAAGTTTGTTTATTTTGAATTTCTGTAACTGAAATACAGTAAAAATCTTCCAAATCTGTGTGTAGTTTGAGAAAAGGAGGGGGGAAGCTAAAATAAGTTTGAGCAATTTTACATGTATCCTATCTTCTAAAGGGATTTGAGATGATAAACAGTTAGAAAACATAGAGTAGGATGAAAGAAGACCAATGAAGGCTGAAAAAGGATTTAATTGATTGTTTTTATAAGGTGTAGAGGTCAATTAAATAAGTGAATTGCAAAGAAATATACTTGCAATATTAATATTAAGCATTTATTTAACACTGATCAGAGAAGTGCTTTGCAAACAATTAATTAGTCTATACAAAGAACAAGTTACATTGACTGGGGGAGAGCAAGGTTAAGAAGGTCAGAAAATTGATTTAATTCCATCTTTTCTTTCGTCTTTGTTTTGAGCAGCATTCATTCCATTGTATTGCAAAACAAGTTACCTTAGAATAGGGACTTAAGAAGACAAGGAGAATTGACTATGGTTCAACAAGTTTGAACTACTATCTCATTTTAAAACACTCTTTTTGTCTCTTGATTACTAGCTTATACAAAGCTGACACTGTTTTATTAAACAAATGGAGAAACTCAAGTGTCAGAACAAAGATGTCACATATAAATGAAGTAACCTTTTAAGCTTACAAAGAAATACTTCATGTTTGTACAGTAAACTGCTAAGAAAAGAAAGACAAATTTATGTAAATGCAGATTTTTAGACAAGCATATTATGATCTCAGCCTGTGATTCAACTGTAATTTGAAGCTCTGTAAACCCATTAAACAGCTTAGATTGCCAGAAACGATGCAGTGAATGCAAGCGTAAAGGAAGCAAAAGCAAGGGTGTTGGAAGTCCAGTGCTTGAACCTGTATTTAAGAAAAATGATATCTGGAGAACTTAATTAAACAGAGATTTTTTGTGCTTGTTGACTGTTTGGTTTTTTAATTGGTTGTTTTGTTTGGGGTTTTGTTGGTTTATTTTTGGTTTTGTGGGGTTGTTTATTTGTTTCCTTTTTTTTAATTTACAGGGAATGGTAATTTCTCCATTCTTTTGGTAGAACAGAGGCATACAAGCAAAATATGCTTTTTTGCCAGCTTTTTTCCCCTTTTTTCAGAGAGGCTGTGAGGACATTAGCAATCCCATTTAGATAAACAGTACAGTTTCAAACCAAATTCTCTGGTTCGCTTCAGTGCGTTTCCTATGTGCTTGCTCAGTTCTCAGAGCAGTTTTGAGAACAAATTAGATTTTAGAAAAATCAGCTAGAAGTACTGCACTGAAGTGTTGTGTTGCAGTGGTTTGTGTCC
>VZTZ01024476.1:95452-127918 GCA_013400955.1 Drymodes brunneopygia | reverse complement strand
TCTCCGAACCTCTCCAAACCTCTTCAAACCTCCCTTCCAGTAAAGATATATTTTTAGCAGTTAAAGGAAAATAAAAATCTGTTTGTTGACTTTTCATCTACATGGCAGACCTAAATGAAATATTCTTCATTTGCACTTTGTCAGAGGATAGATGGAAAGTGCCATCTGTAATATAATAACTGTGACCAAAGTGGTGCTGTCTCAGAAGTGTATTAACATTTTCTTTCAAACTGATTTTTTCTCCTCATCTTTTTAACAAGTGGCACTTGCTAGTATTTACAATCAATTTATTTAGGCTGCTTTTAGAAAATATTTTACATTAATAGGAAAAATCCTGGCTTGAAAAAATCAGGACAAAATATTGTTCAATTTACTGTGTTTGAAAAAAACAAAAACATTTTGCTCAAAATTAAATGGAACAGAAATCCATTTTCAGAAAGAAGGAACTATTTCATTTAATTAAGCATATTTTCATATTTTTGCTTCCTTAAAATCAGGGTGTTTCAATGATAAAAATCTCTAATTAAGAATCTACACCAGTATGCTTTGAGTAGATTGGATTTATATATGTAAGCACATCACATAACCCTACAAAACATAGGAAATTTTCTTGCCAGTCTTGCCATGTTTAGGAATTGCACTATTTCTTGTATAGTGCTTTCACAGAGGTTAAAAACTTTTAAGTTTATTCTGCTGTGTGATCCATAGAAGACCTCTGAAGGTTAAAAGAGTAGAAGGTAGAGGGTAAAAGATGTAGAAATGTCTATATAGTTGTTCTGCATCTAAACGTTTATTAAGAAATTACATATTTTAAAATTTTAACCATGGAAACCTTAGATTCTGCCTAAATCTTAATATTTAAAATGTGGAATAAGTATTTATTGAAANCACCTGGCCCCAAACAGCCCATGGAGATGGTGATAGAATACACACTATTGTAACCTAAGACAACATATCTCCTCTAAATAAAAAATTGCTTCTTTCTTGAATATTATTGACTTAAACCAAATTTATAGAACATAAATTCCTTCCCTCCACAGGTTTACTTTTCAAAATACAAAGGGAAAGTGGCAGGCAAAAGGAAGATATTCCTAAAATAACTCTTTATTATTTCATGGCTGATCCTGCAGACAGCAGTGGCTGATGTTACAGAATCAAAATAAATGGAACTGTGCCAGTTTCCACCATCAAAAGATCTGGTCCAACTTGTCTTCACATCTTCACTCTCTTGTCCTGGATTGCAAAGCCTTCTTTGAACAGCCTGAACAGCCACAGTGCTGGAAGTACTGCAGGGAACTGTGGTGTTAGAAATTGTCAGAGTTGTGGATTTCCACAGAAATATGGTTCTCAAGGGGGAATACAGACTCTCCCTCAAAAGAGGAGGTTTCAATGGGTTCATTGAAGCTGCTGCAGACTCACTGCAGAGCAGCCAAAGTGACCTCTGAGCTAGGAGCCTGTGTCCCTGCAGGGGACTGCAAAATCCACGTTGTGCAGGTGGCCACAGAACCATTGTGATTGAGCTTTGCTATGCATCTTCCTCCTGCTCAATATCAAAGCTGCATTTTAAAAAGCAGCAGAAGACCCTTACTCAAGGCTTTTAATAGTAGACAACACACATCACTGGCAACTGTCCTCCAGGGAGCAATGGCATTCTTGCAGAGGACTAAAGTACATATCCTTCTCCTGTTACAATCCATAATTTCTCTGCTACCACGGCAAGAGTGTCTCAGGGAAAACAGATAAAATTTGCAGTATGCAGTGGGCAACTTGAAATGAACCTAAGTATTGAGTGAGGGTCTTTAGTTGTTTTTTCAGATAATTATGCATATTTAATAGAGCCTGCCACAAGTAAGTTTTCCCTTCTGATATTCAGCATAGTCTACCTTACTTTTCCATACAGAATATGGGGATTAAAATTAAATTTTAATTAAAATTTCCTGTATAATCTTATATATAATCTGAATTTATAGAGATCTCTTTTCCCCTCAATAGGTAGTAAATGAAAGTTGAATTTGCCAACCACATTGGCTTAATTATTATGCCATTATTGTGTTCTGAGACCATAAAAGCTTTATCTCATCAACAAAAAGATACATAATAGCCTTTGGATTGCAGAATAAAGCCACTGCAATATTGCGAAGGATTTCTGATTTTCAGTAAGTTACATGGTAGCGAGAATGCATCTATCAAATGCTATTTCTTATCATGAAATTTAAACTTGTGCCATTTATTTAACCATATTGTTGTATATGAACAGAAGATGAGTGAGTGTTATTTGCTCTGCACAGCCCCATGGTGGGATATCCAAGGTAATAATGTGGATAGTCAGTGTTCTTCTGGGGGTTATTTTTGTCAACCAAATAGCAGTTCATGTAAGGTAAATTGTTCCTCTTCACTTTGTGCTGAGTTAGAAAGTTGTTACTTCGGAAGACAGTGCCATAAAATTTAAATATCATGGGCTTCCGTGGCATTGTGATTCATGAGGCAAATAACAGCACCATTAAAAAAGAGCGAAGTACTTATCCCATTCAAATGCAAAATCCAGGATTCGGAGTACTTGAAATATGCTCATGAAACATCAATGAAAATATCTGACTCTGGCTTTATGGAAGATGGAGGGCACCGGAGATGGGCACATTATTGTTGCCTATTACAGCATTACAGAAGTTGTTAAGAGGCTAACACAGCAAGAGGTGAAGTGGCGGTACTGGGCAAGCTGATCAGTTACTCCTAAATTTTGAGTTTATCATGAATAATCCGGAACAGATATTCTGCTCTTGCCTGCGGCCGTATGCAAAGCAGGCATTTCATCAGGCTAAAGCCTTTCTGCTGAGGTCACCATGTAAACAGTTAATGAAGCAGAAACACTCCTAGGATTCATTGACTGAGCCCATTTAGATGTGTTCTGCATAACTGTTCAACTGGCAGCAGTGAAATTACCTCACTGATGCTTTAAGGAAACTGTGGACAGTGTACTCCTCTAGCATTAAATGGGGTGTTCATGATTAATTTCTTATTTTCTAAGGCAGTGTAACAGTTTGAGTATAACTTTTATTAAGCACTGCAAAGTTAAAAGGGGAGGAAAAAGCCTAGAGGTCATAAACTACTTCACACAATTTAGAGTGCAGTAAGGAGTTATTGCTGCACTAGTGCCTGTTAATGTATCTGCAATTTTCCTTTGGGTTAACTTTTTTGTCCCAGGAATTGCCTTGTAACCAGTTACCACAAAATCCTACATCACTGTGATAGAACTTAACACAAAGATAGTTTGAGAGGTAATTCATGATCCTACAAATGGATATTGTCTTGCAGTATTCTGCAAAGTCCCAAATATTACTAGAGCTAGCACAGCATTTTATGAGTCATGGGAGCATCTTCCTTAAACACATTAGCACTTCCTGGGTGGTAAAGTCTAATAAATATTCCATCACTTCTCCTCCAAACAACTCTACTATGGTCAGCTAAAGAGTAAAACTGCTAAAGCCTTCCTGGTACTGATTTGTATTTATGCAAATTGCCCTGTAAACCCTCAGGTTAGCAATGAAGTGCTTTCCTTCACCACCTTATCTCCCTTACAGAAATAGAAACACACGTCCCATAAGAGCAGTTCTTTAGGAATAAATGCCAAATGTGGAGATTTTAGGACCAGGAGGAGCTATTATGACTTCTGTGTAACAAGCCATTCGTTTCTTACAAAGTGTCAAGCCCTTAACTTGACTGTGCTATAAACGCACATTATGCATGTAATTCATCTTCCAGTGCAGAGCGTGTGAACTGTTTCAGTGCCTTTATCACTTCTATTGCTCTTCCTAGGAACACACCTAGGGATCAATCCTCACACACAGACTCATCTGCCAGATTCCTCCTGGAGGCTGGGGGATTGTGTGCCTGTCCTCCTTCACTCATGATTGCTTCCTGAGTGTGCATTATTGCACCAGCAGTTTCTTTGAGCTTCCCCTATTTAAGTGACAGCAAAAGTCTTGATGTGCTCTTTCATGAGTAAATGACAGCTCTTCATACATGGCATCTGAATTTTGCACTTAAAAAGTTCAAAAAAAAAGTAAAACCCAAACAACTAAAAGCATCTTTTATCACTAGGCCATGGAAACAGTGCCTTTGAAATCCATGATATGTGTTCAAACAGGTAAAGCTGCCTGCATTCTTGGAGACAACAGTGAAGAGTGGCATTTCCATGACTTAGTGAAGACATCCAGTCGATGAAGTATTCTTAGTGGGATGGAAACTGTAATGATTAATGTGTGGTTGAAAAATTGTTTAAAGGAGTCCTGCTATTCCAGTTTCACTCTACATGACTGTTCTTCTCATGCTCTACAATCTCTATTGTGCCATGGGAGAGGTTTCAAATACTGGTATATTCTCTTCAGTAGCATTAAGCTGACAGCCTTGTAATGAAGGCCGCTAAAATGAAGGTAGGACTTCCTACTAAATTAGGCACTGTTCTACATAAATGAATTGACACTGGGCATACTCGAGTATCAATAAAAGGCACTTTAAACACAGATTATAAACGAATTTGTTATGGAAATTGAAACTATTTTATAATGTCAGTTTATTATATGTGCCTGTTTTGATATTTATACATGTATATAACTGCAAACATGCACATACCCGCACACCACATCCATATTGCTCATATTGTAAAGTATGATACAGAAAAATCACCCATTACTTAAATGCCTCATGAATGCTTCGAGCCAAGGGGCAGAAGATCCACTGAGGTCTGGTTAATCAGCATCGTGCAATCCAGCGAGTGCCATAAGAGAAGTCTGTCTCATCTGTTGGTTTTCAACAACGGGAAGGTTTTGATCCATCTGTCACACAATTCCTCCCATTTCTATTTAGAGAAATATGCAATCTGTTCCATTAATAAAATGTCGCAAGTCGTTTCCTCCTTCCATGCAGCTCTAAACCCACTTGACAGGTGGATATTTTGACCTGTACATGGTGCAAAGCATTGAGTCATTTTAGTAAGTGTATGTCTCCACAAAGAAAAGAAAGATAGACACTAATTAAAACCTGGATAAGTCATCTGGAAGACTGGTAGCACACTCTGGCATTTGTTAATACAATACAAAAGTCACTAATTATAGTAGTATTGTTAGTGCCATTGAAGTTATAACAGCCTGTCAGAGGAGCCATTATAAACCACTACATTCAGGTGTTCATAGCAACAACCATAAAAATTAAAGTAAAGCTAAAATTTGGCATGCGTGCCTTGGTTTGGAGTAATTTTTCCCTTTAACAAAGTGGTCAGGGGGTTGCTTGTGGCTGCACATATTTATATCTAACTTTGGTGTTTTAAAAACTTACTTTCAAAACCACTTATAAAGTTGTTTGTTTATTGCTAAAGTAAATACTTTGGGATTAAAAATACATCAGTTGAAATCCTGTTTCTCCTGTTTGCTGTGGTTCTAGCCATACATCTTCTGTTTTGGTCACATATCTCCAAGAGCTGAGGGGTTAAATAAAAATAGTCGGCTAGGAAAGGATAAATACTTTTGTGCATCTGGTTATTAATTTCTCTGTTCTTCAAGTCCTATCTTGAAAACTTCACTTAAGAGACAGAGGAAGAAAATAATGTCTCTTTTTCTTGGCTTCTTTTTGTCCTTATAAAATGTCATCTACTTGGGGTAGGAGTTCTTCACTGGTGTTTATATGGTGCTTGTTCCAGTGGGATTTCAAACCTCACTCAGATAAGGAACAATGGGAAGGTAAATACCATAGAACAGAATGTTTGCAAATATTCCTTGTAGGGGTGGCTGCTTTTAGGGTTTTACAGGAAATTCGTTACTCCTGTACATCTGCTAAAATGGGCCAATTCAACAACAGCTGGAAAAATTAAAGAACCCAGCCCTTAGTTTCTCTTGGTATGTTAGTTCATAGACTTAATGAAAGAAAACTGTTTATATGTTATACCTACATCAGTACTGTTAGATCCCATAAATTATGCAGGACACCATTAATAAGTTTCATTATGCATCAGATTATAATGTCCTCATTCCAGCAGCAGTCTCTGATTAATTACGCAGCAATCACTGCAGAGCTGACATTGCCAGAGATGGGGGATTGCCCTGTGTGCCCCTTGGTGCAAGCAGTCATTAATATGATGACACAAGGATTTGGGATAACAAATCAACCCAGCTAGAACAGACCCAAACTCATTAAAGTTTAAAAGTTGTATGTGTTTAATCTTTATTTTAAAAAGTAAACACAGGGGGGATTTGCCTGATAATAGTACCTTGGGCTTTCTTTTATCCAAATAAATCTGCTTGTGGCAGCAGTGCAAGAAAATAACAAGATGACTTAATAAGATGCAGCAGGTAAGTATAAAACACTTGGCTTCAGGACATTTTCTTCAATATTTTCTTCATTTATTGCTCTTCCCTACTTCCTTCTCTTTACACAAATACAGAGAAGAGGAGCTATCACAAATGACTCCAAAATCCAGAGTCAGTTGTCTGGGCCAGGTTGGTCATGCCTGAGCTGTCTTTGTTATCCACATCTTTTACAGTATCTTGGTTTTTAGCCTAAATGTCACAGACTGGCTTGCATCCCTGTGATCCCAAGGCTGTGGGATCTGAAGTGTGGTGTTCTGTTTCATGTCTGCATTTGCCATCCAAGGGAGCTAATTGGTTCATTATAGACCAAATCCAGCCTGAAGTTATTTAGGGAACACATTCAGGTATGGAAAATCAAGTGCCTTCCCTACTGGTCTTTGTGGGACTGGTCTATTGTGAAACTCAAAAGAGCTCATGGTGAAAATACAGAGTGAAAGATGTAAGTAAATAAATATGAAGTAGATAAAAAAATTTCCTGGAAAACAAAGAAACAAACAAACAAACAACTAAAAAAACAAACAAAAACCCAAAAAAACCCCAACCAACCAACAAACAAAGAGAAAAAAAACCCAAAAAACACAACAAATGACCAAAAAAATCAAAACAAAGTGTTTGTCCTGCCAGTGCTTGTACTCCCAGCTGAATAACCTAAATAAGGACATCACTCATTGGCAGCTGTTTGCATGGGAAATGGATAGTGAGATACTTCTGTAAGACAGCTTAGTTCTTCAGTGAAATTAGTTATATTCCGGGAGTACTTATTTCTTAGAATCATGGAACGGTTTGTGTTGGAAATGACACTGAAGCTTATCTCATTCCAACCCCCTGCCATAGACAGGGACAACTTCCACTATCCCAGGTTGTTCCAAGCCCCAATGTCCAGCCTGGCCTTGAACACTTCCAGGGATCCAGGGGCAGTCACAGCTTCTCTGGGCACCTTGTGCCAGGGCCTGCCCACCCTTCCAGGGAAGAATTTCTTCCTAACATCTGCTAAAAATCTCTTTTTTTTCACTTTAAAATCATTCCCTATCTCTTATCACTATATGCTTATGTTAAAAGTCACTGTCCATCTTTTTTATAAGCCACTTCTAGGCACTGGAAACGGGCTTTAAGGTCTCCTTGGAGGCTTCTCTTCTCCAGGCCAAAAAGCCCCAACTCTCTCAGACTGTCTCCAATAGCTCCATCCCTTGGAATATCTCTGTGCCTTCCTTGGGGCTCAGTCCTACAGCTTCATGTCTTTCTTGAGCTGAGAACACCACACCTAATTATTTTCCTAAATAATTAGGAATAATTTAGTTAAATAATTTTAACTAAATACTGCATTAGCAATAAATTAAGTAGGGTGAGTGCAGGTTAGTGATTAGACATTTTTATCTTCCCAGTTCATTAAGCGTCTGCCTGAGCCATTCTTTTCTTGTGCTATCATGAACTGCTAGGCCTGTTTATGTAACCAGCCTCTTCCTCTGCACCAGAAAACAGGTACTACCAAGGCCTTTCCATTATGACTTGCCTATGGAGAAGAAGGGTTTTCACACATATCCTACCTTATTTCAGCAGTTAGACCCCTTGGATAAAGAAAAAACTTGCCTTTGTTTGACTACACATACAGACTTATGTCAGTCTCGTAATCTCTGGGACCCTACTCTGTGATATTTTGACATGGAGCCTGTTGACAGCATGGACAGGTGGTGGTTCTGCACTAGAGAAAATTATTGAGTTACTCTTGGTCCTGTGCAAAGTCTCACCACCTTCAGTGAGACTTGTCTGAGATGCCCAGAGCGTTCTCACCTAAATTCTTCAGGAGAGAAAAAATGCCACATCAAAGTTAAATGAGACACTGAGGTTGATATTGCCAGGGAAACAAACATATCTCAGGATACTGAAATGCTGCCAGGACATTTATTCAATGCATCTATTTCTTGAAAGATTTTTCCATAACCCTTTACTGGCCAGAAGATTTGAGTCTATGAAGCTCGTGGAGATCACTGCCTTTGTTCATCTTTCAGGGACAGTAAAATAACACAATTCCCAAAGGAGTGTAAGAACATTTGAGCAGTAACTCTCTTTCTTCAGGGCTCTGTTTTGATGCATGCAACCAATTGACTGAGGAAGAACACCTTAAATGTGTAGAGGTGCTAGCAGCTGCTACTTGATGGGACATCAGGCTGTGTTGAACATTGATTGGACACTGAGTTTTTCATATTTGTCCTCTGTGGTTTTTAAGTCCTCTGAAAACTCAGAGTGTTCATGAGGTTGTTTCTGGTTTTGGCCTCATTTTTTAAAATTATTTGATTATTCTTTACATACTCATAACTGCAATTCCTCAAATATTTTAAAGGTTTGGAGTAGGACTGAATCAGGAAGTGAGGTTTTGAAAGTTTATGGAAATATATGAAAGTCTACCTCAAAAATAAATGCTTCATTTTTACAGTGTTGGTGTGAACACAGAGATAATCTGAGGCAGCATCTGGTTTATAGTCCATCAGGAATTCTGTGGCAAGGGCAAGGATGTTGGTTCCTGGTCTCACTCAATCAACTTTCCACCAGCTGGGTATAGGAAGCCAAGGTGTCCTTTAGTGTGCTAGAAAATCGTCCATTTCATAAACATAGGTTATACAATCTATATTTTCAAATTGTTCTCTCCATAAAGCACAAACAATCACACAAAATTGCATTCATAAACCCTGAGTTTACAGAGAAGCAGCCAGCAGCACTGACTCTTTCCTCCACAGTTTTGATAGAAGGCAGAGTTAAACACAAGCAAAGCAGAGAATAAATAAGTCTGAAGAGCCTCAGCTTGAAAGCATCCTATGTTGCTAGTAATATTTGTCAAGGATATCAGAGGTGTTGCAAAACAGGGATCTGCCCTACAAAAAGACTCCTTGCCCAGCACACTCTGCACCAGCTCACTAATGCTTAATCCATCCTCTTGTTTTTGCTTTCATCTTCATGCTTACTTTATACTTTATAACAGCTATGGCAAAAACATTTTCCTTCCCAATATTAGCTCATACATGTAATTTTTTTTTTTTTTTTTGATCCACAGAGTCAGAATGCTTCAAATCTTTGTTGATATCCAAGTTTCATAAGAATGGTGTGTCATTCTTGGTGTCACATTAAACTAATATGTTGAGAGAGGTAGTGCTTTCCAAAATCTAGGAAATGTGAACAACATGTTCCTCTGAGTAGGGGATGAGTGAAGCTGCCGAACATCAGTTTCCTGTGTAGAGCACCTCTGAGTGTCCTGAGTAGTGCTGTAATCTGCAAACTCTCTGTTTTTGCCTGTCCATGGCTATATTGTGCTCATGGATGTTTTCTCCATGGTATTCTGAGGGAATCGGGGTTCGTTCCATACTGCTGGATACTGACATTGAGGGAAGGCAAAAATTTACCCTGTTGTTGCTAACAGTGATGTTGCCAGCCTTGTGGACTGTTACAGTCCTTGTAGTTTAGTGTTAATTATGTTTCAGAGACAAACAGTTTCACTGTCTCTGTTGCTGTATTCCCCCACTGAAAGGGCTCTCAAAGCAAGCTTAATGCCTGAATTTTCATAGCTCCATTGGGCAGATATAATTGCTGACTTCACTATATGTCTCTGTCTTGCTTTGTCTGGTAAGATTTCAGCTTTATATCTTGGATAAGTTTCCCCTTGCTACCTTCACTTTTTACTCCAGCTGTCAAGCCCATATCAAACATCTTTTCAGACCCTATTTTTTTGTTTTAAATTAATTTTTGAGTATTCCTGGCTTTTAAGTACTTTTATTATGTCTCCTACAAATTGGCCTCTCTGCAAAATAAAGAGCAAGGCATAGTCCTGGCAAAAAGGAACTCAGTAGAGCCCCTGCACTTACAGGAACAGATATAACCACTGTGGGAGCACTTTGAACTCATTCATAAATTGTTTGTCCTTTGACAGTTAGACATGGTCACCAGGAGAAAAAATTTCAAAGGCAAAAGGTGACCCAAGAACAAAACAGCTTTTATGTTTGGGGATAAGAAAGCCCAAAGGAAGGACCAAAATGGCCCCATGGTGACAGTGTTAGTCAGGTCTGCAGTTGTATCTTGTCTCTATCCAACCAGCATTGGTGGTCTCAAGCAGGTCACCTCATTAATCTATATGTGCCTATATTCATAATTTTTCCCTTTATGGGGGAAAAGAAAGCATGAGATTTTCCACCCTAAAATGTATCCCTTGGCTGATGGTATAATATCTTTTCTAGACTAAGTCTTAGCCTTGTATTTCTTCAAGCATAAATGAGTGATAATAGCATTTCCCTGTTTTTCAGGGGTGTTGTGGAGTTAAAAACATTAAAGATCATGAGGTGCTCTATTCCCAGATGAGTATTTAAGGCAGTGTCTGCAGAATTCCCAAATATTTTCTTTCTTAAGCCCTGCGAAATTACTGCACCCAAGGCTTCCTGCTGTACGTGGTCTTAACATTTGTACCTGTTCAAATGGAATGGGAGTAAAACCCTCTCTGTTGGATGGTGCAGTATTTTACACTGTCCCCCTGAGGACACTGCCAGCCTCCACAGCAGTGTATGATACAACAGCACAGTAAAAGTGATGATAAAGAGAGCACACCCATGAGAACAGGCTTTACCACTGCTTCCTGTTGGACTCTGGGAAATCACCATCATATTCCTTCAGAGATGCAGGGTAGGATTGAAAAACATTTGTGTAATGTAAGCTTGGAAGGATCAGGGATGACATCTTTGTCACCTCAATTTTCATTAGCTGCAGGTCATTAAACAGGCATTTGTGGGTGTAATTCTGTATATATAAAACCACTGAAACATTCATTACACACAAAATGAGTGAAAACAGACCCCAGTCATTTCTTCATGTGACTTTTTGTCTTATAAAAATGACCAAAGGTTTCTCTCTTGCCCCCTTCTCCTGCTACAAATCTGATTTACACCAGTGTTAGTTTCCAGGCCTGTCTCATGACTTTTTGCCTCTTGCAAAGTAAGACACTTTGCAAAGAGTAGTTGTAGCTCACCCACAGGAAACTGCAGCCAGGCAATGAAAGGTATCAACCAATTCAATCAGTCTCTGAGCCATCAAGGAATATCTTTTAATAAATTTAAAACGAATCTAGGTTCAATTAGTTTGCAGCTGCAAACTAAATAGACTTTTATCAGTGGAATGAGTTGCCCAGAGCATCTGTGGCTGCCCCATCTCTGGCACTGTCCAAGGCCAGCTTGGACAGGGCTTGGGGCAACCTGGGATAGTGAGAGATATCCCAGAATGAGATGAACTTTAAGGTTGTTTGTAACCATTCTAGGATTCTATGATTTCTTTCCACATGACTCTTGTGTCAGTCAGCCCAACACTAAGCGAAGCGAAGGAAGAATTTTCTGTGCTTATATATTTAGTATTAGCACTACAACGCCCAGCATGCAATAGGGGGACCAAGAATAACTTGTGTGGTGGAAGGGCATTGGAGAAAAATCAAAAAGTCAAAAAAATTCCTGCAAACAACATGTTTATGATAATCAGTTTTCCCCCAGAGTAGGACATGGTAAAGATAGAGCTGATGTTGCCTGGTTGGCTCCTGAGAGCTACAGACCTTGCACAATAAAGTTAGATCCAGTTTGCAGAGCTGTCAGTCTGGTAGCAGTAGCAGAAATTTGTCATAAGGAAGAGAGTGGAGTAAGTAACAAGCTTATGGATTTTTAATCTTGGGCAGGGACAATCTTCTTGGGCCAATTTTTGGGTTTTTTTAATAAGCTGATAAAGTTGGAAAGTGAAACTTTTATTTAAACAGTAAGATAAACTGCTAAGCTTTCAAAAAGACTTGATCATGCAGAGAGTGACTTCAGTGGGAAATGTCTCTGTGGATGGATACATAAATCAGAGTTTTGTTTGTGGATGCTGGGACATGCTGAAATTGTCTTCTCAATGGTGAAAGGACTTGAAACTTTATTTTTTTCTAACTCCAAGTAGCAATGAGAAAATAGTTCTCAGCTTGTTGTAATCTATTCAAAGGAAGATTTTAAGCTGAAGAACTCAGGCAGTGTGGATTGTATTCACTCAAAGCTTGAAACTGAATATCCAAGACCAATAATATTGTAATATTCCAATCTAATAGGCTTTCTATAGTTAAAAATTATGGTCTTAAAAGTAGTTTAGTTACAATGTGTAGGTTATTTTTTTAGGAAAGAAGAGAAAGAAAACATAGCAAGTTTAAAAATATGTTATTCTTAAATGTTTTAGATATAAGAACATGGAAGAAGCCAAAAAATTACTTCCTGTGCCACTGGTAAAAGTTAAAAAAAGAAAATACACCCCTTCAAAATAGCACTCCATGTCCAGACCAGACCAAAACATTTTCTTAATTAGAATGGAAAAAGAAAATGAACAGGAAAAAATGTTATATAGCAGAAAATATCATGCTAAGAAAACATCAGGAAGAGAATGACACACATTTCCATAATGCATAGTGCTTGGCCGTGATTTTGCTGAGAGGCATAAAGGACTTGGAGCCTACACAAAATGTGTAAGGACATCAAAGCATATTTTAGCATCCAAATCAGAAGCTATCCCTCTCAGTGTCAGCTGGCATTTAGGGAAGCATCAGCCAACCAAGGAGGTGAAAAGAAGAGCAGCAGTGGCAGAAAGAGTTCTTTAATGATTCCTAGAGGAATTTAAGGTGCTGTTCTAACTGGGGTACTGGCCAAGGAAAGGCATTTTTCCCTTGAAGAAAATACTTCCTGTCTTTTCCTTCCACATTAAAAAAATAAATCCACATATAGAAGTAATGCCTGAGACAACAGAAGTGTCAAAACTGTAATTGGAAAAGATGCCTTGTCTCCACTTGGAAAAATATAGAAGATCCCCAAGTTTACTCTGTTGAAATAACTCTGTGTGGTAATATCAAAACAAAAGCAGATGTTACACCTTGGAATACATCTAGTGGTACCTCTACCTGCAGCGTGTCGATGGAGACTCTTTGAGAGAGCAGACGATGAAACTTGTTATATTCATTTAGGGATGGCAAAACAACAAAATCCTTTGGCAGGTTGCTGTTAGCTGAAGGGCTCTCTCTTTAATTGGTACAAATTTATATAAATAATTAATCAGCACCGTGCGTGGATGACTGGGCATGATAATAGAGATGTTTCCTTTTGAGGTTAAAACTGTATTGTTTGCAACACCAAACAAGCCAGGCAGCTTGTAGGAGCAGGTTGCTCCTTCCTGAATTGGATTGGAAATGTTCACAAATCATATTCTGCTAACCAAGACCCTCGGGGCAAGGGATGGAAAAGGGCTGTGGTTTCCAGGGGAGGAAAAGAAAGGACTGCTCATTCTGTGTTATCAGCACAACATGTAAATATTTTCAAACTAACCTGGAAGCCCAATCTGTATTTTTTTCTGTAATCTGCAGGTAAATATTTTATGTAGTATAATTTATTTTAAAAAGGTTAAAATTATTGATAGAGACAAAATCTGCCCTTCATTATGTACAGCTCAGCTGGGTAGGATTGCATGATACTTGTAGAAAAGAAATAAATCTGGTTGGGAGGATTTCCTGTAGTAATTTGTATGAAAAATATGCCAGCTCTGATTTAGGAAACACAGATAGAGCATGGACCTCAAACCAGCCTCTGTGAGCTATTCCTGTGCCTGCACCAGCCCAGCTGTACCAACCCCTGCTTCCCTTGGCTATGCCACTCAGTGCTACAAGACCAACATAAACAGCTGCAAAAAACAAACAAACAAACAAACCCTTAATCACATTATTTCCCACCCCTTGGAAAATGGTGTTTTGTTAATTTCTTATCGTGTTGCAACCTTCTGAGCTGACCTTCCAGCTCAGGGCAGAGCATGTGTAGACACAGGAATATGCACACATGTATTTCAATGCGTTATGGCTTTTTTCTTCCCCAGAAGAAAAGGCATTGAATCAGTAGAATAAAACAGGCTAATAGGCTGAATTAACACTTCCATGGACAGTTACTAAAGCTTAGGTTTGTACTTCAGAGAGACTTACCTCTTTCCAAAAAAAAAAAAAGGAAGGAAAATATGTGAGCAATCTCTCCGATAATTTTTATTACACCAAATTTTTCCTTAATTTAACAGGTTCTGCAGCTGTTGAACATTGATTTAATGCTCCTCATGCAAGACAGAATGAGACAATAAAGCAGATTTTGCAGGGCAGTCAAATTATCCCAGGTAATGAGAGTTTTTCTAAACCAGGTACCACTTCTCAAGTCTCTGTGCCACCTCCACAGTGGTTTTGAGACTCCTGCAGGCTGCTTCAGATTTAATTTTGTGGTTTCACTCTCTGTGTGAAGTTCATTGTGTTACCAGTCCCTCATGCTATGCACACACAAAGGATGAAGTCTTCTGTAGGGTTTATATGTTTAAGTTTTGTCCAGACCATTAGGAGGTGCCTCATGCCTCTCTGCTGAAAGCTCAGACAATTCCTAGCTATCCAAATGTCCTTCTCTTCATTTGGTGAACAAAACTTCAGTGTTTCCTTCACTGGCACTCTACATTTATGTGAGTTAACATGAATTCCCTCTGATCAACACCTCTGCTCACAGCCTGCCTTCACTAATTAGAAGATCAGGTTGTTTTCCACTTTCTTTGAGTTTCTCCACTGCAACTCATAATGATAACTTTTCATACATTACATGGAAAATGATTCTTCAGTCCTTTACAGAAATAGAAAGAATATACAGCTTTATCCTCCTTTTCTTCAAGATGTTCTCCCTTGCAGCTTTATTTCTTTTTCATTCTTATCCTTTGCCTGGGTTATTTGTAACAGTCACACAGCACATCCATTGATTATAATCAGAGAAATGTAAGCCATCTCCTCTGCCACTTATTTGTCTCTCTTGACTCCACAATTTTCAGTAATCTTTCTGAATACCTCATTCTGCAATTTACAAATTAAAAATACCAGTTTATGTGGTCCCATCAGCATAATACTTTAACTGTGTAGCGTAAAAAACAGTCAGCACATCTTCCATGGCTGTTCAGCTCTCCTTTTCACCTCTCACCTTTTCAATAAAGCTGCTCCATTTGCCAGGCCCAGGATCTTTTCTTTACATTTGATGTTTCTCCACTGCTTACAGACACAGAAATCCCTGAATGTTTTCTTCAGCCTGTACAAGGGGAGCTGCTAAACTTTCCCTAAAATGCAATGTCACAACAACACAGAGCTTGAAGGGACCCAAAGAGACCTACATATTCTGTCCCCAACAAAGCAGCAGACTGTTGGTTAGTTGGCAACAGAAGAAACATGCGGGTCACAGAGCAGCAGTGGTTTTACCAGGTAGGACTGACCAGAAGTCCTGCCCTTCTTTATTTACCTATTTTTATAGGTTTCTAAGGACAGTCAGAGATTGGTGAAAGGGGTCAACACCCCTGAAGGTTTACAGGACAAAGACATGGTCAATCATCTTTCTCCACCCCAGGGAAAGGAATGAAAAACAATTCTACAAGTGCAAAACAATCCCGGCTGGTTAAGGAAAACAAGGACCATGTTTACAGAACAAGCATGGGAAACTACAGTTACAGTGTTACAACTTATGGGGCCCTGTAAAACCAGGGCGACAGCAGACCAAGCGTATCTTTCCCAAGGGCTTTCACTTTTTCTTGAAAACATCCAAAACCACAGAGAGAACAGTAGTCTGTACCCTGTTCCTATTTAACCTACACAAAATTATGAAATTATGATCATCCAGAGAAGCTGTGGATGTCCCATCCCTGGAAGTGTTTCAAGGCCAGGCTGGATGAGGCTTGGAGTAACCTGGTTTAGTGGAAGGTGTCCCTGCCCATGGCAGGGGGTTGGAATTAGACAGTTTTTGTGGTCCCTTCCAACCAAAACCATTCCATGATCTTCTGCTGGTTGGGATGATTCATGAAAGAAACTGATCAGTGAATATTCACTTAAGGAAAAGATGAGCAGAAATAATGCTTGTCAGCATCAGCAGCAGTGTTTTATCATTTTACCTAATAATGTGCACTATATTTGTTGTGGATGTAGCAAGTATCACACTGCTATTCAGAAGGAATTACATTCCTGAAGAGGATAGCTAAAGCTGCCAATGCAACTTTAAAAGCCAGGTTTCCTTAATGAGACCTGCACTCACTTGTCTTTCAGGATGGATTTTTTAGAGTGAAGTTATTAAGCAGCCAAACAGACTTTCATCTTAAGGTAGAGCATAAAAATTGCAGTTTGTTTACAATATTTCTCATTGCACTTGAAATGATATTTTATCCACTGCTGACAAAAGAGCAAAGTATTTCTATTTCTGTAGCTCAGCATCCCTGTTGGGGAAAGAAAACCTAAATTCTCTGCTATTTCAGCACTTGTTGCTAAATGATCCTAAGTGGCATGTGCCCAAAGGGATTTCTGAGACACAATGCTCAGAAGTGCTGTAGCCAGGAAACTGTCTCTTGGAGCAAAATTTCCAGTTCCAGGTTAGATGTGTAAGCTTCCAATCAATGAACTATATGCTGAATCCAAGAATTCTCTCCTTGCAATTGTCATCCACATCCTGGCACATGCTGGGCCCCAATCCTCCCTGTGTTCTTGATCACTTTCTTGTCTGTAAATTAATCCATTTCCAGCAAACATCACCTTAACTTCCAAAAAGTACAAGTTCTCTGAACTGACTGCTTGGAAGGCTCAGAGTTATTAGTCACATCCAGAGCTACCAAACCTTTAAGGGTCAGTTATCAACAAGGTCTGATTTTCCTAGGAAATAATGTTAATGTGTTATTGTGCTGCTTTTAACAGATTTGAATATATTTTTAAAACTTTTTGTTATTTACCTTCCTCTAGTTTCTGTCCCACTGTTTGTGTATTGTTCAATATCAAGAATTTTGGTCTGTAGACCTCCCTGCCTTGAATCTTAGAGTGAATCATAGCATGGCTGTAAATAAAAGAATAATAAATGTATACAGCCATTTATAAAGATATGGGAATAATAATCCTCTAGAAGATAGCCTGCAAATGTCTGCCAGATGAAATGAATAGCCCATGATAATCTTCCTAGTTATTAAAAGAGATTTCATCTAGTTATTTATTTTTCTCCAGAGTAAATGAACCATTATAAGGGCAACTTGTTTTTGTGGTTTAATGTTTTCATCATTGATGCTGCATACAACCTGAAGCCATTATGATGACTCACATGCTCTCAGACTTCAGAGACAAATGCATGCTACATGAACTAAAACTTGGTGCATATCATTCTCACCATCCTAAATTGGACATGTCATAAAAAAGACTCCAAACAAACATGCCACGAGAAAAGAAATTATAGGTCCTTTATGACTCCATCAGTTGAATTCATAAGATCAAACCTTAAAATGCTTTGTAGTGATCTAATTTTTCTTTTATAGGCCTGGCTAATCTCATTGTGCAGAACAAGCACAGGAATATTGCCTTACTGTGGAAGGATTTGGGTTTCTCTTTATGGATTGAGAAGCATGCCCAACCAGTTTTTTTCTGTAAAATTATAGTTTGTTTTTTTTTTTAAATGGTCTATCAGCTAAAGCCCAACACTGTTTTTTTCTAGGGTTTTGTTTGTTTGTTTTTTTGTTTTTTGAAGAGTTTCCAAAGAAACCTTCACTTCAAGAGATCAAATATGGGATTCCTGACCTTACAGATCAAGAATAAGAAAACCCTCAGACAATGCAATAGCAGAATGATTGGGTTAGAAACTTTGGGAAGATTTTCACGTATGTTTATGTGGTTGACTTCAAGTACTTCAGGATCATAAAATGTATGTATGGTAGAATTTGCAGCACCCAAACCAAAAATCCCAAAATAAGCAAAACAGTCATCTTCACTCACTTATTTACACATACAAATAAACTCATTCTGGTCCCTAATTTGGAAAACATTAGTTGGAAATCTAGATGGCTCCTGTGACTAGCAGCCAGCAGACCATTCTTTTCATTTTATAAAAAAATGTGGATGATTTATGAACGGATCATCACAAATTACCCAGTTTCAGATGAAAAAAAAAAATCACAGAACTACTGAAAATCTAATTGCTCATCTGTAGTAAAATGGTGCAGTGAAAAGATTTCCTGGACTAATATCTGATTTTTTTCAATGTAGGTATAATCCTGCCTACCCTTATCCTCATTTCAAGCAAAAAGATATTGAATTATATAATCATTAACATTGGAAATGATCCCCAACACCATCAAGTTCAAACCTCAACAACCCTCATCAACCCTCAACCAATACCACCATGACCACTAAATCATAGCACAAAATGCCATGTCCACTCATATTTTGAACATTTTCTGGGAGTGGTGACAGTGATGTGAGCCTGTTTCAATGCTCAACTTCTCTTTCAGTGAGGGAAATTTTCCTAACACCCAATCCAAACCTCCTGGTGCAATTCAAGGGCAATTTCCCCTACTCCTGTCTCTTGTTCCCTGGGAGAAAAGACCAAATTCCACCTAGTTTCAACCTATTTTCTGGCAGTGGTGGAGGAAGAGAAGGTTCCCTTGAACCTGTTTTTCTCCCAGTATCCTCAGCCCCAGAGCCTCCCACCACTCTGATTCACCTGGTTTCTCTGCTGGCTTGCTCTTGGTTGGAAACAGGAAGGGTTTTGTGATCATTTGTCACCCTGTTCTCCTGAGCTGTTCTGTGGACACTGAGTGCCCTCTCTGCCATCCGGAGTGACACTTCATGCCAAGCACCAGAGAAGACAACAAGGTGGGATTTAATGATTTATTTTTATTAGTGAAAATAAAGCAGTAGTCTAGACAAGCAGGAGTGTCAATGTGAACCTGCTGGCACCTTGAGCAAGGGAAGAAATACTATGGTCTGAAAAATGAGAGTCATCTTTGTTTTTCATTGCAATAATGTCCGTTGTTTTAAACAATGATGGGGAGATCTGTGAAAATAGCATCCTCCATCTCCAAATCTGCACACCTGACAAAAGGATTATCACTTGTTTTGCAGGAAACTGAAAACTATTATTAGAAGAGGTGTGTGAGAGGCCTTATAGTATATTACTGGGTTTATTATCTTTATTTTGCTCTTGCTATCTAAAGAAAATCTTGTGAACTTTTTCTTATTAAAGTTTCTAGTACATGATTGTTCAACCTGCTACTGATAACACTACTATAATTGAAACTGTGGACATCTGGAGTGAAATGCTCTATCCTTTTAAATCTACACGAGAATTTTATACCACTTTAAATGGGAGCAGGCCATCTTTCTTGCTCTGTACCAATAACACAAAGTATTTACTCTAGGATTATTAGGTGTAAAGTAATGCCTGGAGGCACATTTAAACATCTACTTAGTGATACTGGTAAATTTATGAAGGAAAGACAAATAAGAGAAGAAACAGGCTCAGTGGAACAGAAATCCTGATATCATCCATCCAACACCTCTTTTTATGCACAAAAAAAAGAATTATTTTCCTTCCTTTTACCTGTTTTCATAGGTTGTTCTCAAGCATGCCGTATTGCCATTTGGAGTAATAAATACTGTATCAAATTTGTGACCTTTAAAGATGAGAGAATAAAAATGAGGAAAAAAGGAGATTTGCACTAATGTTAGTCTTTGAAAAGGGAACTATTTTATCATCTTATTTTAAGACGTAAATTAACCTGCCCAAGTCTCTTCAAATGGTGCAAGATGGAAACTGATATTTAAAAACCATTCACTTTGGCAATCTTCTACATTTGCCTTCAATCAAAGGAGAAGAGTAGATGTTCCTCATAAGGAAATATACCTTGCAGACATCTTTTGGGCAGGTTAATTCAGCCAAATCCTTTCTCTTGTAAGGACAAGTGGTTTAATGTTCTGTTCAGTTTAGTTCCAGTGGTGTAATTATCAGGGGTACAACAAAGACAGCAAAGGAATACAAATACCAAATTCCTCCCCCTCCTTATGGAAGACTTACTCCCCAGAGGCAGGTATGCCTTACATGAAAGCACAAGGAAGACACTTCAGAGGCACAAAACACCTGTAAAACTGCTGGGTTCAGCCCCTGGAGGGCTTCTGCAGAGGAGGGTCCCTGAGCAGCATCTCACACTCTCAGCAGTCTCCGTGCCAGCTGTTCCCAGCTCCCCCTTCCACAGCACAGCTTAAAGCTCAAAGCCTGGGTTTTCTTAAATCCTGGCATACCTGGATCACCAGGAAGGTTTTCAGCAGCCAAGAGCAAGCCACAATGTCTTGAGAAGAGTTATATCTTATTCCAGAGTTATGATGGTTGCTATGAAAGATGTGGAGGTAATGGAGCAGAGGGAGCTTTTGCTGTGTCTGGCTAAGAAAAATGAGCTTTTCATTTTTCTTTTACCTCTGTGTTTCTTCGGTGGCCTGTAGGCCAGCTCAAAAGGCCCGCACATCCTCCTCTGTGGCTTCTGGAGATCAAGCAGGACTGTATTTGTTGTCAGTTAAATAAAAAGATGAAGTTTTCATGCATACACACAGATGCACCCACTCATCTTCCTCCCTCAACACACATCATACTGCATCATTTATGTTTTAAAAATTAGACTCATGACTGTTTTCCTGTAGAGCCTCTGTCTTGTAGAAACTCAAGACGTTATTTACTCAAAAGGATAGGATTAAATTGATTTCAGATGGCATGATATTAATCTTTGCTGTCTGCTTTAAAGCCGTGGCTCTAGGGCTAATTACTGAACAATTGGAAAACTGGCCTCATTTTTTCGCCTACTCTCTACCACCTTTTCCTCTCAGAACCAAGCTCCTTGCTCCTCTACTCTGTATTTTGAGATGTTCCTATAAATTCATCTCCCCATCAAGGGCTGAGGGCTGTCTCCCAATTGACGTTTTAACACACAAGTCCCTTCAGTGACTGGATTGCCCCCACACGCTGACAGATGAATTAGCGAAGCAAAGAGAAAGGAGTTTGGCACATAGCATGATAACAAGAATTTACCAATTGCCATGCAGCTGTAGTGGATTTCCTTTGTTGTGCCCCAGGGCCTCAGTAGATGTTTAGGAAGAATGACATTTCCTGACTTTTTAGTTTTTGAAAGCCTGCCTTGACTTGTCAGTTTGTGACTTCCAGGCAACTTTGGTGGCATCTTTCCTCTCCCTTCAGCTTTTCAGAATGTTTTCTGTGTTTTAAAGAGCTTTTTCCATAGCTGCTTTGAGACATTTGTCCTGAATTCTTTTTTTCACTCGCTCCTTTCCCACTTGTATCCCTCTTGCTTATGAATAGAGTTCTTTTCATCTTTGTTTTTAGGTCTTTGCCTTATAGAATCTTCCTCTTTTCTCCGTGGCTGTGAGCGCACTATATTTTTCCCCATTAAAGCTCCTTTTATTTGTCCGTGGTTTTGATCCTTTCAAATGAGGTTTTCTTCTCCAAAAGTGCTTGAGATACTCATGTAGGTGTTCATTGGTTTTTATCTTAAGACACAAGGTGACAAAGATGAGCAACCAACACAGAGTAGGAGAGAGATCACACTTACCCTGAGGCTGAGACATGGTCCCCAGGTCTTAGACTTGCAGCTATCTCGAGGAACACAGTACAGGCACCCCTGGTCTGGCCTTAACTGACATCAAAAATAGAAGTATAAACTCAAGGAGAAATTAATAAATTTCATTATTTAATTAGAATCTAGTAAAAAGTGTGTTAAACAGATGCGAGAAACCCATCTAGGACTCAACAACAACAGCTTAGTTGGAGTTTGGATTTTGAAGGTAACTATATTAAATTCTATTTAGAACATGAATAATGTAAAAAGGCAAATTGGAAGCTTCTTAGATAAAGTAATTTAAACTAGCTGAAAATCACAACCTGTGTTAGCGCAATCAAGAATTGGCAGAGAAGAGAGATAACAAATTATCGTGCGCTTTTTTCCTCCAGGTCCTTCACCATTACATCGGTAAAATGTAGAGCCAATCTCAAAGATAACTTTCTTTCCTATGAAAATTTAAAATTTTTGTAAGCCTCTGTAGGATAAAGTGTGGGGGACAAAAGGATTTTTCCTCGCTAAGTATCATGCAAGATATGGTTCTGCCAAAAAATTAAACCCTCATGGAATAATGTAAGAAAAATGCTTCTGAATTGTACATCCATAAATCACTATGGAAGAAAATATATTGGACTTTGGCTTCAATATTTCAGTTCTGGGCCAGAATATTCTGGTTTTCAACCAAAGGCTGGAAGATTTCAATTTATATGTGTTAATAAAGTTTCTTTTCTGTTACTTTTTTAATATTAAACATTTCCACAAAGCAGAATCTTGTTAAAAAAAGGAAGCCAACCTTTATAAACACCTAACTCTCACCCAACTCTACTGTCTCCAGCCATGGTAAGCTCTCCTTTATCCTTCCAATACTGTAGTTTTGTTGCTCATTTGTTCAGTTGGTAGCTACTGGTTGTCTATATTTTGGCTCCTTATCACTTTGTTTTTCTTTTTCCTTTCCTTTTTTTTTTTTCTCTTTTTTCCTGGGGGGTTGATGCATTTCACTTGATACACCTTGTTTACATTTATCTCAGAGATCAACATCAAAAATCATGTGCTTATGGTATACACATATATGTATACACACAGACACAGTGTCTCACACACACACTTATGTATGTATTTTTGTATAAAAACATGTATTTATATGTACATACTGCAACTAATGGTGTTCAATCTGTTCCAGGGACGCATACATTCAAATGTTTATTCTGCTGATATTGAAGAAGACTGGCTTTCTTAACAAAGCTATTGTAAATGTCTTAAAATTAAGCAACAAGCTTCAGGCAAAAAAGATGTATGTGCAGCAAAAAGCTATTACTTACAAGACCATGTGTGCCAGAAGAAAAATACTCCCATGTTCAAAGACAGAATAGATGAGACAACATATTCCAGTTCTGAGTCCTTTTAATGCATCTCCCTTACACAGACAATAAAGATTTTTGGATCAAGCTGACTGCTTTCTTTCTACCAGAGTAATCAAGCTCTACATCATTAACCTTTCTGTTTGCCTGGCAGATAATCTGGGAGAGTAGCAAGTGACTACTCCTCCGGGCTTTGGAGGGAAGCCAACACAATTACTCTCACCCTGTTCTTTGAGGTGGCAGCTGCAGAGAGATCAGGATGTAGAAAACAACCATGAAATCAAAGGGTTACAGACTTTGGAGCCAATTCTTCATTCATCTGCCGATCAGCCAGAGCTCCTAACTTGGACAACAAAACCTCGCAGCTCACTGTCCATGATGAGCAGTTGCAAACCATCAGTCAAGCAAAGAATGCCTTCACAAAGGTCTAATGTTAGCCCTACTGTCCTTCCACCTGTCTTTATTTTCTGGTGCTGGTGGTTGTGGCAGTAGCGTGAATATGTAACAGAGCCAAAAGTATGCTGTCTTGCAGATTCTGTTCTCCTAATATGTCTAGTTGGATAGTGTTATTGTATAAAGTCTACTGACATTCTGCCAAATGCCAGCTTAGATTTTTGGAAATGGTTTGAGCTCAAAAATTTTCATACACGGGCTAAAAGTGCTTCCCTATCGAAATGCTCTCACTACTAGGCAGTGAATATGGCAGCTCTTTTATGTTGGTGATGAACACAGCTAAGGAGAAGGTGATCACCTGTGAAAGACAGGTAGCAAAAGGAGGTGACACCCGAGTCATTGTCCAGGATCTGCAGCTTCATAGGAGATGAATAATTTCATTACATGAAGGCTGTGATATCTCCAAAGGAGCTGCTGAAGCGTTCGGTAGGAGACAGAATAAATAAATGTATAAAGGGAGAGAGGAATACAGAAAGGTGAAGTAATTTATCCAAGTCATGCTAATCATGTTGGGCAGAGAAAAGATCCCAGACTCTCTACATCCTCAGCCTGTATCCCGGTTGCTAAGCAACTGTCCTGAATATGAGGGTGCCCAAAGCACAGTATATCAGATGCTATAACATTGGCACTCTGACACCTTGTGCTTTCATTCACGCTGTATCCGAGGTCTAATAAAGAAAAGAAATGGGCCTTCTTGTCTGTCTGTGGCTTCAGCTCTTCTGCATTTAGTCTTCTAAATGAAGCCCCCAAATTAGAGGGCCATTTGAACTTTAAGCTTCCTTACCAGCAGATGTGAAACGTCATCACTCCAGTGGTTGAGTCATGCCACCTCAGGTCTGAAAGATTGCAAACAGGTCTCTGTCTCACATGCCTTAAGGAGAGAAAGAAGGGTGATTAGGGTGATTAGGCTCCTAGCTCAAGATGTGTCAGCCATAGGCATAATATCACATGAAATGTATCTTGGCTTTTCTGTCTTAAAATTCTGCTGAAATACATATTTCATCACAGTAAAAAAAAATGGCTGAAATGCTTAATATCTAGGAAAAAATAACTGGGAACGTTCTGATGGACAGAAATGGATTCTTAAAATTACCAGGCCAATGTCTGGAATTCTTCCTTGACAGTGTAATTACATGGCACATCTGCTATAGCTGACTTCTGGATGATTTTCAGTTGGCAATGTGGAGGCATCCATCAACTAACAAATATAGCTCATAGGCCTAAAATGACAGCCCTGCCTTTCCTGAAAGGCATCAAGACCAGAGAGATGATCTCCAACAATGAATTCCATGTGAATTTGCAAGGGAGCCAAAGAACTGATGGTGGAAGTGCTGAAGGGCAGCGAGTGAAGTGGTCCAGGCAGGCCTGCTCACAGTAAGGATTTGTCAAATGGCTTTTGTTTGCACAGCTCCCACGTGCTGCACTCCTGAAGCAGGAATCACAGAGCTTTCCTGGGCATGGCTGCGCACAGTGGAGAAAAGGTAGAGACTGAGGTTGGAAGTCACTAGAGCAGAACATGGACTGGAGAACTGAAGCTGAGAAATCAGAATTTCTAAGGATGTCTCTCAAAGTCTAGATGAAATCTGATCTGCATAAATGTAAATGATTGCATATGTTTTTTCACAACCACCAAAACTTATGGGCATCTAAACTTATTAGGCATTTTTCTACTCAGTCTAAAGACACATTTCTATGTGAAGATCTCTATAAACGATGATAAGGACCTATTGATAGAACAGGGGGCAATGGCTTCACAATGAGAGTAGCTTTAATTAGATGTTAAGAAGAAATTTGTAACTGTGAGGGTGGTGATGCACAGGTTACCCTGAGAAGCAGTGAATTCCCTATCACTAGAAATCTCCAAGGCCAGGTTGGATGTGGCTCTGAGCAGCCTGGGGTAGTGGAAAGTGTCCCTGCCCATGGCAAGGGGCGGAATGAGATGAGCCTTAAGGTCCCTTCCAACACAAAACTTTCTATGATTCTATGAAATCAATGTCTGCCTTCTACTAGCAGTTCTCTGGAGGAGTTCTGGGAATGCTGCCATTGATGCTGGAGTTGATCTGAGGCTGATAGTCCATCTGAGACTGTGTGAGCCAGTTGGAACTGATGATCTTAGAAACCTTTTTCAACCCTGATGATTCTATGATTGTAATTCTGAATGTTATTTCTTGCTCCACGGTTAGGATTATACATGTGCATAGACTTATACCATAGAGGTAGAAAAGATTAGATAGATAGATAGATAGATAGATAGATAGATAGACACACAAGTATACATATATATATACACATACATATATATATATGCATATGCACATTTATATTATTAAATGAGGGTTGACATGAAAATGCACATGCTGCATCCATACAGTTGAAATTGGATCAGGCTCCCTTTCTGAGGGTCTCTGTACTGCTGCAGTTCTGGATGTACAGTCCCTCAGTTTCAGCTCAGAGGACAGGGATTACGAATACCTTTGTCAAGAAAACTTTGAGTCAGGTTCAGTAGAGTCTAGTACTTTCCCTGGCTTCTTCCTAGGATGATGATGTGGTTGGTTTTGATGGATTTCATGGAATGAAGAAAAAGAGAGATTTGGACTTAGCTGATCATGAGAGATGTCAGTGTGTGTGCACTGGCTGCGTGTGAGAGCCCTGTTAGAAAAATAGAGCCCAGGATCACAGCCATACAGGACCAGGTAGGCAGAGCAAAAAACATGCAAACATTTTAACTAAGGGGTGTTTTTGCATTTAGTGACACAGATTTCCTCTTTGTGTTCTCTTGAAAGTCTTCTTCATTTACCATGAGAGTTTTTTTAATTATAAGGTTAGGGACAATTAAATATTGGAAAAACTTACTTAGATTCTCCATCTACTTGAGAATCTAAGTAGAAACTCCACAGTTTTCTCACAGATGAGGTCATGAAGACATTAATGGCTTGACGCAAGATTATTCACTCTTTGTCTTGGAAAAAGCTCACCAGATACCGAGAAATTCCATTTACTTTTAATCTCTTTATTTGCTTGACCTTCATTATAAAAGAGGTAATTGTCAGCTTTAGTGAAGCTACAGCACTTCCATCAAGCAAGAAATGCATCCATGTGCTATATATATTTTAATGAACAAAATAAAAACCATCAGACTGAGGGTTAGAAAAACTCTGAGTACAGCATCCTAGAATTCAGCACTTAAAATCTCATTTTGTAGAACTAAATCAATAACTGAACAATTATCAATGAGTTTTATTATCATCAAAATTTTAAATACCACTAAAATGTTTTTTATTTTTGTTTTTAATTGTTTGGATTTGTTTTTAAAGACCTGTCTTCTCTGCTGTTTGTTGTTTTCTACTGTCTGCTATTTCCATCATGGTGCAGCAACAACATAACAATGTCGGCTGAAAGCCAGCTTGAGAATAGACAGAGCCTTCAACGGATTTTTGATGCATGAATATTTTGAGGGGGCATTTAAATGATGTTTGTGCTTCTCACAGTGTGAAAAAAACAACACTGCCAGGTTTCTTTGATCTACTGGAAACAGGCTATCATAATACAGAAATAGTTAGCTGAAATAAGTACATTCAGGTAGCTCCTTTCTACTTAACTGTGCATCATTTGCTTCTATGCTCACAAAGGAGGTTTTCATTCAGCTGGGGCAAAGTGCACACAGTTATTGATGGTTCAAGTATTTACTCTTTAATATGACAGTTCTGAAAACATATTTCTCTCGCCACACAGAGAGTGGGAGGGCAGTGGAAAGGAGGAGATAATTGAGGGAGCTGGAAGTGAAATGATGTTCATGTCTGTCAGATGCCATTTCCATTTTAATGACTGTAAAGAGGAGTGTCAGAGAGCTGCCAGACAGCAGAGGTTTGGGTCACCACTCAGAGTGTCAGATGTTGGGGTACTCTGGGCTGGCATTCATGATTGAAGGGAGGAATGTGTCTCCTTTGCTCCTTCCCTGGGATGGGCTGATACTGCCTTGAGTTTCTGATGTTTCACAACCTCAGGCTTCAGTGAGGTGGGAGCCTCGTTGTATTTGACAGCCTAAAAACACAAGGGCATTCATCATACCTTCAGTGGGCAAACCTGCAGTCTGAAAGATAAATATTGATGATTTGGTGAAGCAAGCAGCCCAGGAGATGGGGAGGACAATTAATGACACGTTGTGCCAGTGTAGGCAGCCTGGCTCTATGCACAGTTTAGAGGACAGCATGAGTTGCTCTGATGGGACTGATCCTGAATCCCTGTAGCCCAGTGTCTCACCTCCATGATTTGTGAGCACTGTGTCTAAAAGGATTTGGGACAGCAAACACAGGCCATCATACAGATCCTTAGGGTCCCTCCTAAATGGTCATGCTGATGCCAAGGATCTCTCCCTGGATGAATGTCTAGAAACCAATATCTGGCATAAAGCTAAGTAACATTCTGTGTGCAGAGCATGAAGTCTGATGATCAGCATGAAAACTCTCAAATATAGAAATCACATTATGTGAACAGCCCCAGTGTGAGCCATTGGGTCCTCAGGGTCTCTTTCCTCCAAAGTTTGTGGGATTTGGACACAGGACTAGAAGATCTCTTTGAAGGAAAGTTCAAGAAATCTGCTTTAAAAATAGAGCTTTCAAATACTTCCCAAAAAATATTTGGCATTTTTATTTCTACTTTAGCAATTCTTGTTATCTGTTTAAATATTTCTTTGAAGTGTCCTTTAGTTATCACTTCTGGTGTCTCAGAATGTTCCCTGGCTAAATCACTCATTGTAGGAAAAAAAAGACCACTGTTGCCTTTTATCTGTTTTTAACTTGCCAGCCTCCTTAATTTTATTGCACATTCTCTTGTCCTGCCACTAGCTGAGAAGAGAGGCACCTAATTTATCTTCCCTAAGTCATTTATTTTTATCCTTTTATTATGTCCTTTTGTACCTCTCCTTTCTAAGGTAACTCTTCCCAATCTTTTCAATCATTCTACATGACAGATTTTTTTTTTCTCTTTTTTTTTTTCCCAAAGAATCACTTTCATTTGTCAATTTTTCTTCCTTTTTTTATTATTTTGTTTTTACAGTAGTGAAACGATACTTCACAAATTTTTCCAGATGAGACCACATTTTGATTTATAGGTTAGCTGTGTAGCATTTACTGCATCAATCCCCATCTCAGTTCTTATGAAGTCTCACATCTTGTTTGAATTTTTTTTCTTAAAACTACAGCTGCATATGGTAGAGAAATCTGTCTTCATTGATACCCAGATTCCTTTCCTGGGCTGAGACAGTGAATGTATACCCCTGTCAGATGTACAAGCAGTTTAATTTATTTTTTTCCCTTCAGTATGCCTTACTTTGCATTTACTGGCATTGAACTTCATTTGCCCCCACATGGTTTAGCTAAGTCTCTTTGAAGTTCCTCACGGATCTCTCTGGTCTGTGCTTGCTAAATAACTTTGTGTCATCTGCAAGTTTTGCTAACCTCAGTATTACCCTCTTTCAAGATCATTAATACAGATTTCAAACACAAGATCTAATGCAGAACAATGAGGAGAGGCATCCCACTGTTCACCTTGTGCCACTGACTATTTATTCCATCCCTTTGTTTCCCCTTCTTTCACTGATTTTCAGCCCATGTTTGATGCACTCCATGAACACATCAAATAAGTGAAACCATGAGCGTGGTTTAGCATCAGCATGCCTAGCTTTTCTCACTGCTTTGGATACAATTTTTGTGGTAAACACAGTGTGTTTTTTCCCTTTGTCCAAGAAATCCCCATTTCTTAGGGGCTTTATGTATTTATTTATTAACTTTCAAACATCTTTAGAAATTCCATTTGGTAAACCTAAACTTTGTCACTGTCTGAGAAAAAGAAACATGTTCATAACTAGGTACACAGTTCAACATTTTCAGAAATTTTCAAATTTCTACCTGTGGGAAGACTTTGTCCTTTTTATCTCTGAGAAGTTAAGGGTTAGGGAACTACACACAAAGATACTTCGTCACTTGCCTTTGTGAGAACTTTACTCCTATCTCCAGAAACATCAGCATATGTGAAAGCACATCTTTTTTGCATAGAAGATTAACCTTGATTTTGCCCCCTATCTTAGGAGAAGAATATAAGATAAGAAAGCTTTCAGCTAGAAAGGATGTCCCTCTCCTCACTATCTTCTGGATGATCAGGCCTGTGCTGCTTCACTGTCTGAAAGCTCCTTCCTCTACTTTATTGTGTACATCAAACTCATCAAAATGACTCCTACACCATGGATACTCCCCAAAATTAATATTAAACATTTTTTTTTCCAACAGTTTGCAATATGAGCTTAAAATTGAGCTGGTTCTTCAAAGAATTTTTCTAGTTATCTAAATAGCCAAAATACCAAGGAAAAGGGAGTATAAATGATGTATGAGTTCAGTCAAACCAAACATGCTTATTATTTGGAAGAAATGCTTATAGAAAATGTTTAGTTACCTGTTTAGAACCTCTGCTCACCTTCACAATGTGCTGAGAAAAAAAGGGAGATGTCATCACTTGAGGATCAGAGAGCTGACACTGATATTGATTCTACTTCTTCCTTTTATCTTGGAAATCTTACTTCATGACAGCAATTTACAATCCATAAACATTTAGGCATTGAGTTCTTGTGATGTTCTCTGGGAATGTGATTTCTCACATGATGATGTCTTGAGTCTGATCCATTCATTAAGAAATAGCTTAATTTTTAGGTTCCTAATCACTGTAGCAAAATCCACAGAATGGATTTTTTTATGTGGGAGGAAAAGAATTAGTACATTTTTTTGGAAGCAATCTGTAGGGAAGTGGTGGTAACTTCATCCTTGGAAGTGTTCAAAGATATGTGGATGTGATGCAGGGGATATGGGTTAATGGTGGTCCTGGCAGAGCTGGGTTAAAGGTTAGACTCAGTGATCTTAGTGGTTTTTTCCAAACTTCTATGATTCTATGAAATGCTGAGAAATATCCCGCTCAGTCAAAATTTTTCCATCTTAACTTTGCCAGTAAAGAGGAATTTACTTCCATTTCGGATGTTCAAACATAATCCTTCTATCTTGTCTTTATGAAAACAAACAAACAAGTTCAGGCAAAAGTCTTTTTTACTATTATTTTTAAAGTTGGAATGAAGGGAATTAACTATGTTTTTTATGTCTAAAGTGTTAGATCCACCTTCCAGCATGTGGGGGATCTGAGTTCAGATTCCCCCCCTGTGCCTGAGGTGATTCAAAAGCACACTGCTTATCTCCTGATGCAGAAACATTTTCAACAGCAGTGATTCACAAAGCCTAATTTTCAAATATCCAATTTGTCTACTGTGTCAGCACTTTGCTAAAAAGGTAAGAGACCTGATTTTAAGTCTCTGCTTCAAAGTAGGCAGGATGATCCTTCAGTTACAGAATTTCTCCCTCATTGAGGGCATGGATGGTTTTTCTGTCATTTGCAATAGAGAAGGAGCATCTCTGGCTCCTCTGTGTTGACTTTTTTCATGTGTTCTGCTCGAGGACAAGGTTAGCTATTTAGTTACCTGTTGATCAGGGGAGTTAAATTCTTATTTTTCTTCCATATTTCCCACTGGAAAGTTTAGGGAACTCCTACATAAGCTTGAGGCCCTCCCTAAACCCAAATTATTCACTGAGCTCTCTCTATGTCTTCCATGGAAAGCTTAAACTCTCTAACACTGCTGAAGTATAAAGATTTCTCTAAAACTCAGGAAATTAAATGTCATTTGTCATCAGAAACTTTAGACTGGTTTCCCAAGTCACAACTTCAATCACAAAGTGACATAATGGCTCCTGAGACCCAATTTAGTTTTAGGAACCAGTGCTTGTCATTTATCTTGAACTTTATGAGAAACTAATGTCACGTCCCCAGTTTTTGTCAAGAGTGTACTTTTGAGAAAATCTGATTGCTCCCAGTTATTGCACAGCATGGAGGGGTCTCAAAATCTTTTCAATCAAGCAGAACTAAGAGATGGTTTTGAAAAACATACTTGATGTCCTGCAGAACCTGTTGCAACCCAGTTCATAAGTCTAGCCAGAAAATAATCTGAAAAAAATTCTTTTAAAATGTAAAACTGCTCTCAACTGTCGCTGTTTCACTCTGCAGAGCTGCTCCTCTTGCACCCATACTCGTTCCTTGCATAGACAAATTTTTGAACCAGAATTGGTATTTTCCATAATTGTCCTGATCTTGCTAAAGCACAGCAATTTTCCTTTCCCAAACAGTGGCTGAGGATGCCTTTCTCCGCAAAATTCTGATAGCACATCACTTGATTGTAAAAGAAAAGAGTTTCTTGTGCAATCTAGATTGTCAAATCCTTTTAGCCTCTTTATTGGGGGAAAAATTAATAAAATAAAATGTGTTAAATTAAGTGCCAGAGAAACTATTAAATAGGTTATCTAATGTTATCTAATGGTAGTTCCTTTTCTGTAGGTTGAGAATCATTTAATAAAGAATGAATAGAATCAGTGAGATTTACAAAACTGGAGTAATTCCTACTTGGCAACCGTCACAAATATTCCTTTTTTTCCTTAAACACTCTTTTCACCACAGACCTCTTTCCCAAGCTACAATCCCCAAATTAAGAAATCTAATAAAACATATGTAGTCACTTCTCTTTTAGGAGTGAAACAAACCTCTGTGGGATTATTTTTTTTTTCTCCTTTTAAAGAAAGAAAAATTAGACTGAACTAATCAGCATAAATTGTATGGGGAACATTATGACTCATCACAAGGAAATTCTGCTTCATCTCAATTTAAAAAGAAATAAAAAATGAGGATTTTAAAATTTACTGAAAGAAAAGGAAGATTAACTGCGCTCTGAATGCAAGAGTTTTCCAGGAGACCAAATAAGTCTTCTATAAAGTGAT